>JAJJID010000395.1:0-37816 GCA_022204955.1 Macrophomina pseudophaseolina | reverse complement strand
AGGCGCGTCGAGTCGGGCAGCGTGAGCGCATCGTGAGTTCAGCCAGTTCAGGCGCGCTGTTGACGGTGCTCTGCTCGCTGCTGAGGCAGCTTCCGGCGCCAAACGCCATTGGCAAGCATTACATCACAGGGCTTTGCGGCAGGGTTCTGCGCACCCTGGTCGCCCTCGCGCTGCCCTCGCTCACCGGCCGCCGCGCTGCCTGCCGTCCTCCCTGCGCGCACCTTGCTCCGTGCGGCTGGCAGCCCTTGATTCTAGATCTTCCCTATATTTCTCGATCTCCTGGCCGGAGTCGACCTCTCCTCGCTGCTCTGTTACTGCTCTCCCGACGATCCAGCCTGCCGCGCTCCTGACGGCCGCCGCAGGGCCTGCCGCCGCGCCGCCCTGCCCCTACGTACGACGCCCCGGCTCTTGGACGCGCGAATGGGTGCCCGCACGCCGCACCGCGCCCGCCTGCAATAATCCGCCCGTCCTCTGGATCTCCGATCTCATCGTACATCGACTCGCCAGCACCGTTGGGCGCCAGCCTGCGAAACGAAGCTGCTCAGTTAGCGCCGCCGCCGAGACGCCCGCCCCGTCGCCGCTCCATTGGCCTCGCAAGTGCCGCTGCTGTCTCCTGTGCTGCGAGAGCCTCGACGAGCCTGCAGGGCAAGCGCCCGCTGCGTTGCGCCGGTATGACGTAGCACAAAAAGCCGAGCGCACTCGGGCCACCGCTCCCTCAGGGTCTGCATCCGCTTGCCTGGGTCCACCGCCGCCGGAACGCCGTGGAAGCACGCCCTGCACCGGGATTTGCGCTGCTGCTGCCCTGGTCCTGGCCCTGCTTGCCAGCCCGTCCACCGCCGTCGGGCTCCACTGCGAGGCTCTGCTCAGCTCTCGTGTGCCCCCTTTGCCGACGCTTCAGGAAACTTCGCACCGCCCCAGACTGACTCCGTCCGGCGCGCCTGACGCAGATCGCCCTCCCGGATTCCCGTCCGCGCTGTACGCTCACCACCGCAGCCCGTCGTCATTGTGATCCCAAGGCGAGCGCACGCGCGCGCTCATCTCCGCGCCTGTGCACGTGGGTTTGATGCGCAGTGCGACGCCCCAAGCGAGCAAGCCGGCCACTGAGATCGGAAACTCACCCAATCTGACAGGGCCACGCATTGTGCTGCTGTCCCCAGACTTCCCAATGCCGGCTAGCAAGTCCATAGACCGCCACGGCTGCCGCTGCTTTAGGGAGATTGCGGTTAGAATGCGCGAGTCCAGAACGTCGAGAACACGTCCATGGAACGTGTGCAGAGAGATCCGGAGATGAAGCCGGGTTTCGATTCTGCTGCTTCCCTGTTTCGAGAAGCGGAGCATAACCAGCGGTGACAACTGGGCCAAGGTATCACGAGAGACGGAGTTCGGCTTTCCCCATTTGGCTGTCTGAGGAGGCCCGTCGGCGCCGAAACGGCTGCCACGCAGTCGCCGGACGCGGTGATGGGATTGCTATCACGGCAGGAGGTGTGGGATTGGGACCCTGAACATCGCGAGCGTGCATCATGGTGTGTTAAGCCAGGAACGCGTGCTCGTTCGCGTCCTAGTCCGCTTTGACTTGCCGTATCCAGCTCTTGGCTACACCGGGGTCTGCCATAGCACCAGCCACAGCGGCGTTGCCGAGTCTCCGACGCCCACCCGCACGTGTCATGGGGCCGTTGAGAATGGGGAACGCTCTGTCATGATGACGTATTAGCTACACCAAAAAATGACGAAAGCCGTATTTGTGAAGAAACCGATCTCAGCTATGCTGCATTCAGAGCGAGAAGTGTAGCAGATAGTCGGATTGTGATGCGCTGATCCAAATCATCTCAGGGTCTTCTGCCAGCCGCTTATGTGCAGAAGATGGGCAAACCAAACCTGCAGGGACCAGAAATAGCCTTGCTTTCGGTGCCGGCATTGTGGCGACTTGTGGCTGTCCCCATTCGGAGTGCTTTCCGCCGTTCGCTTCTGGTCCGGGACCCTACGAGAAAACCTCGCCCGGAGGGCGCCGTTCTCGTTCTCTGCACTGGCCATGATGATCATGCCGTTTACGCTTTTCTGTGGTTCTCCCATCTTCCGGAGTGATTCCACCTCCCCCAAGGCCACCAAGTATCGCCGTGGCGATTATACATAGTTGCATCATTCTCAACGAAACAACCTCCGTCTTGAGGCTTGGCCAATTGGAAGCCTCCCGTTAGGCCCACGCGGCAGGAAGAGTACATTGACGAGAGCGGAGATGAAGCATCCGGCATGCGCCTGGAACGCTTCGCGCTGCCTCGATACGGGGAGGAAGGTGCTTGTTTTCATGCTGACATCAAGCTCGCTTATTGCAATTTGTGCGGACGGGCATCAGCTGGAGACAGCTACGCTGACACAGCTGGCATGATGAATGCCATAGGAACTGTCTTCGGAAGGGTTGGCCCATCTCTGCTGCGGGGAGGGGGGGTGGGCCCCACACCTATCTGCCTAGGCGCGCTGTATCGACGTGAAATGCAAACGTCAACGTTCCCTTCGCATCGCAAACGGCACGGGCAGCGAAAGATTCACGACGCACAATGGCGCGTCTCGGGCGACCAGTATTGATGCTGATGTCTTCTCGCAGCTCAATCCGCCGCAGAGTCGTCTGCTCCCGATAGAAGAAAACGGCTGGCACAAGTACTGTTTGTTTTAAGCGTGCAGCTGCCCGTGCGCTAGCCGGGAAGTCCGTGGTCCAACGGCGTCAAGGACGGACGGCTGCGTCGATCGCCACACCAGGTTGTGCGCCCACAGGCTGCAACCACCACAGCCGCCGTCTGCTGCGTTACCTCAGGATTTGAGTTTTCTTGCACGAGCGCATTCTGGTATGCTCGCGGAGGAGCTTGACAGCCCGTCTGGCCGCGCCGCGGTGCACAAGTATCCCTTCCCTCCGCTGGAACCTACCACCCTTGACGCCTGCCAGGTGTCTCCCCGCGCCAGTCGGGCTTGGCAACCACAACGTCCGGAAGATCGGTTGAGGAGTAGCTCTTCAACGCTTAGCGCTCAGCAATAACAGAAAGCAGTGCGGCTGGGTGCGGCCCACGGCAGATGTGCAGGGACAAACCCGCCGTCGCGACAGCGGGACCTTCGGCAGCAACTCTTGCAACAATTCATCAAACGCGTACCGTACATGTCTACCACGTTTCGCGAAATCCCTGCGTGCTCCGCTCCAAGGTAACAAGTCATCCGCACGTCGTCGTAGAAACAGGACAACTCATCAGGGAGCAAGAGGCGGCCCAACGGTTGACAAAGGTCTGCTCGCTCCGAGACAGCGAGCGGCCAGCTGTGGCAGCAGTCCCGCCTGCAGCAGCAGCGTCCCCCGGTCTCGTGTGCCGGATCTCCACCATGACGAACCAGAAAAACCCCTCATCTGAAGAAATGGTATTCTCATCCCAGATCTCTCGCCCGTCGCCGACTCAGCTCCGCGATCCAGGGTCCGGTTTTTGGTACACGTGCAAAAGATGCCATGGATTTTTCCTTCGATTGCCGTGCAGCAGCTGTAAGGCCCTCAACGACAAAGGAAAAGTGCCTCTATTCACTCTCATGCATGACTTGGGGACCCCCCGGGGGCGGGCGCACGCAGAAAGAACGACTGGCGAGTGTGCACACCAGGCATATGCAGGATGTATGTGGCACAAGGCGCCCGCATTCCTCTCTCCTACCCCAATTATTGTTTTCCCCCGTCTCCTCTCTCCCAACTGCAGTGCTGACGGCTCGCCAGCAGACCCTGCTCCGCTCGCCTGCTATTCCCGGCCGCCCCCGCGACCGTTGCGGAAATTGCAAAACATCCGACAGGCTCGCTTGTTGTTCCCGGCATGCTGGGATGACGCCGCGAATAGGTCATGGCGATAAGCAAAGCGGAAAATGTTCCCATGAATGCTTTGTCGGGCCTATAGCGCAATTCGCAATACATAGAGTGCGCGCGATCCGAAAGAAGAGAACGGCTGAAATAACAATTCGGATAAAAAGCAGAAGACGGGCGCGCGGGGGGCTGCGTACTATTGGTTGTTGGGGAAGTGGAGCAAAAGCCAAGGGGTACGAGTTCGAATGCCTCGCGTGCGGAATCGGCTCCGAACCTGTGAATAATGCTGCTCACATATTAAAAAAGAAAAGAAAAAAAAAAAAAGGAAAAAGGGCATTACCAGTTCGTGATCATACGACGGCATCCTTCGGGGCTTTGGAAAAGCAGAAGCAGCGACTTCCGCACGCACTCCCTTACTGGCAAAGAGGCGGGCCGAAGTAAGACAGCGGAACTACCTCATCATGCCCAATCCGTTCGGCGTATGTCACTACCTTCGCTCTGTCTGTCTGAGCTGGTGGTTGTTAGGTCGTCTGGGTGCTGTTGAGGGGCAGGACGCAGCTGTAGCCCAAGGGGTGGCCGAGTCGATCAAAATTCCGAAAGTGGTAAGCCGGATGGTGATCTCGTAGAGAGTGAATAGGACGAGCAGCAAAATAAGGGTTCAGCATTTTGGCGCCGCCGCGAGAGTTTGTGGGAGAAGGCCGAGGCGCGCGAGGGCGCCAGGCATCCGCCAACCGAGGGGAGCGCGCGCATGGCTAACGGTGGAGACGCATCCGCCAAGGTACCCCGGCCGGCGGCCTTCTCATCACGTCGGCGAACTCCTACTCTCTCTCCTCTCAGCCCGCTCGTTCTCAGCCATCCCGCCCTTGCCTAGCAGGCGCGGACTGATCTCGCAGCGCGCTAGACATGGAATTTGTTCCGCAGCCTCGCATCGTGAAGAGACAAGCAATCACAGATCTCGATCTTGCATGTTTTGTGTACGTCTCGCGCTTGTTCTTGTCTACCTGCGCCCTCCACCGTGCTAGTCAGCCACGTAGGTATTCGCCCTGTCATGGTCGGCGTCGTCGGGGTTACGGGGGAAGGCGACGTGTCGGCTAGAGTGATCGAGTGGGTGTAGCAACAGAAGCAAGGAAGAGCGCGCGCTGATTACCGATGATTGCGGGGCGCGGGCCCCGCGCAGAGGACAGCCCGGCCAGCCCCTCCCTCTCGTTCTGTGGGACGGGATGCTGTGCCGCCGGCGATGGGGCAGCAGCAACTGGCACTTGCCATGGTCTGGCCCTGCGCTCATCGCGAAGGAAGAGCACGAAGTCACAGGCCGGCCACGTCTTTCATGACGGGCACCACAGTGCGTACAGGCGCAAGGCAGCGATGAAGCACCCTTCCCGCCTCATCCCCGGCTCGCTCGCTTTCCCGATCCCTGATCGCACCACATGCTCCTTCTCGCCCTCTGTCCCGGCACCCATTACTCGATCCATTCCCCCTCCACATCCCTTGCCCGGGGATGTGCTGGAGACATTCCGCCTTGTCACCCGCACGACACGAATTTTCATCCTTTCCCATCTTGCCTGACTCACTACCATAGGGTTTAGCGTTCCTGATTCAGTCGGCGACTTCTTCTCCAATCCGCGACCTTCCTGCGCTTTCTGCAGCCCACGCCCTCTACGCGCCCGTGTTGTCGCTTCTCTTCTGTGCCTTCTCGATAGCGCCTCGTATTGATTGTCAGCACCGCGTCTGGCACGGCTTCTCCGGACCATCCTGCTCGTCGGCACATTTCTCTCGCCTTCCTGGAGCGGGGCCGACAAGCAACAATGGCCCACAGTTGTGCTGACTGCCAAGAGGGCAGTCCATCGCCTCTTTGCCCTGCCGGCCGCGCCACAACCACAAGGCACCACGAGGCCAGACCAGGCCCAGGGCATTGCGGCACAAGCGGCAGCGGCACATCCGCCCAATCCTTGCCCGCCTTGCACTGCGGGACCCTTTGTGCCAGTACTCTCCTGTTCGCGATGGAAGAACATTCGCTTGCCATGACAATGGTCTGACATTTACACTTCCCCTAACAGTGCGGATCCGCCGAAGAGATCGCGCGTCTTGCGTGACTCTTGCGAGCGGCGAGGCGGATGCCAATGCCGCCGCGGGGCCGAGGGACGGACGTAGATACGCGTGCGCGCGATGGCGCTTCCATTGGCCGGGGACTGGCGGGGAGGTCAAGTCAGTCACGAACGAGGGGCTTTGAAGCGCACGTCGTTGCGCGTTGATCAAGCTGATGAGCTTGTTCGATCATCCGATTTCTCGCCTTCTCACGTTCTCCGTGACTTAATCGCCGTGTCGTTTTCCTCGTTGTCGATATCGGAGCCTCCGCCGCCAGGACCGGGGGCAGTAGGGCGGAAACGAACGAGCGTTCGTCAGCAGGTACAGCACTACTACCTCAGCAAGATGTCAGCCCAGCCCTCCACGCCCCGCGTGCGCTAATGCGCCCCTTCGCATGGTTCATCCCACATCACCCCTTGACTTACCTGGGTCGCGGATGCCTCCCGGTTTGCTCGACATTCCAGCCACCGCATGCTAGGCCCGACAGGGCATCTGCATGCTTGCTTTGCTGCGCCCATCTCCGTCTCCCTCTTCTCCACGCCGCCAGATTGCTCATTCTCCACATCTCAGCCCAATGATCATGGGCATGCTGCCTTCTGGCATGTCTTCATTCTCATGTCCACCACGATCGTCCAACGGTCACGCTGCGCTAGCGAGATTTTGGCTCCTTTCCCCTTCTGCCTCCGTGGCGGTCGTGCGGTAGGTACTCCGCTGCCCGCAATCAACGATACACCACCACCCTCTCTCCACAATTGTCGTCTCTGTGTCTCCTACTGCGTTGCCCTTCCGCGTTCTTTTCTTTCTCCCGTCCCTGGGATTCCCCGTAGCCAGGATTCCGGGAGAGGAAATGAGCAAATACGCACACGCACCACCATCCCCCGGGAGGGGGGGAAATAGGCACCACCATCCAAAGCCACAATCACCATTATCGACACTTCGGTTACGGCGACAAGTTGGCGATGCCCTTGCGCTATGGAAAGAGACCAAACACGGAATGGACGACGCGTTGTCACAAACGGCTTCTGCCATCACGCTCCACTTACCATTTTGCTTGATATCTGCCATAGCGACGGACTAGTCGTGATTTAATGGTTCGCTCATCATGACTACACTATAAAGGCTTGGGCTAATCTAGAGTATCTGCACCCTGTCAATCACTTGAGAAGCTAGGCAATCCGAGGCGAGTCAAGCGGAGGAGAAGAGGAACGTGGCGATCGTTTGCCTACTAAGGCGACTGGCGTGCGGTGGTGGTCGTGGTGGTGGGTAGGTAGCCAGCCACACCGTACGCCAGACCCAGTGCCCTCGCGCGCTTCTTTCTTTCGCCGACCGGTCGTGGCTCCGACGCGCGAGAGGGGGACAAAACGCCGCCACGCCGACGCGCGTAGTGCCGGTGCTTCTCGGCTCGACACGGCTTGTGGGGTTTAGTGTTAGGAAGACACTTCTAAGCCGCAATAGTGGGCGGTATGGCGTGCAGTATGTTCTTCCGCTCTCCTCATTTGTCGGAGAGGGGCCGCGACTGGGGGGAGATGATGGGAGCCGCGCGCGCGAGACGGCTGAACGGCTGTACATCTGGGCGAGTGAAGGAGTAGTAGGTGGGGTTTAGGGCAAGTGGGAATGCTTTGGCGGAGATGGGCTGGGCTGGAGCGTTTGGTGCCGCTAAAAGTGGTGGGTGTGTGAGTGCGACACGAAAAAAGGTACCAGAGTCATCGGGACGTTGGAGGAGGCATCGCGCTGAGGGGAAGGGCTAGCGCCGGCAAAGTTGATCCTGAGAAGCAAGCCACACATAGCTGACGGGTGTTAGAGGTGTCGGCTTCGCTTTCGCACCGGCTTTGCCGTGTTTGTGGAGACGGTTTGCCGGCGTTGGCGTCTTTTCTCTTTCCCTCTGTCCACCTTACTTCCGGAGTCTTGGCTTGCACTGAAGCGTTGCAGGTGCTACGACACATAACATGTGAGGAGCATGCAAACTGCTGCAACGATGGCTCCGACTCGAGTCGGCGTTTGGCTGGACTAAGCCACTTCTGCGTACATGGGCGTTGCTGGTTTGAAAGGGTCCAAATGATCTGCATACGAGCACATCCCAAATTCGATAACAGCGGAGACCCTGATGGACTGCCGGCCGTCTGTTCTTCGCTCTTTGCCGGCCGTGCCGGTGCGCCCTTCCGGCGAAGATCGGCAGCCGGCAGCCGGAGTTTCCGGACGGATGGTACGCCTTGTTTGATCGGAGTGTCTTCCTGCAGAGTAACTCCGCAAAGCAAAAGCCCACGCATGCGGGTCGCCCGAACGCCGTTGTTGAGAGACGAGAGGGACTGGGCAGCTCACAACGAAACGGAGTACTCCTCCGGGTTCAACGCTGTCGTGAGTGGCTATGTGTGTTTTATTCGGAGTTTGTCTTCCGGGGGCTATGACGCTCGGCGCGCTCAGCTTTCTTTTCTCCCATGGCTCCTGTATCTTCTCTCAGCATGGCATTCCGCAGCTAAGGTCTTGGTAGTGGGGAGTGGGCTTGCCCACATCCCATACGACTGCATCTCACTCACTTCTCCTTGAGCCGTCCTGCCCGTCCTGCCGCTTTTTACGCCTCATTATTCCCTGCAATGCGCTGAAAAAAAAAGGAGTCTATACTGCCCGGACGGTCGCGACACCAACAAGTCAACCCATTCTCTGTTATGGTGCCCGTCTGCACAAGTCCGTGCCGTTTCCAATTTCGAGCCCATGATTCAACCACGGCCTGCCATCCATCCGTCACAGCCCCTCCCTCCGCGCCCCCCGCGGGCCCCGTCGCCCGTCTTTGCCCATCCAACATCCCTCGTGGCCGCCGCGAGAAGAACTACCATACCCAAACAAAAGACTGCTCTGCCCGCCTGCATGCCCTTCCCGTCCCCATATGCGCTGGCAGTGAAGGTAGTCTTTACGCTTTACCAGACATTTCATGCGCCATTTCTTTTTTTTTCTTTTGCTACCCTGCATTACGTTGCCCCATCCCCTCCCTCCCGTTCTTCGCACCCGCGTCTTTTTTTGCTCTTTTTTTGGCCGCCCGTCATGCACACCTCTTCTCCGGGAGGGGGGGAGGAGAGGGGAACAAATGCGGTACACGCGGCAACGCAATTCCTCATCACCTAACGAATTTTTACCCTGATCGACGCGGACGCGCGCGCACTGTCGCCTCCCGTCCTCCCCGGCTGTTGTCTCGCTAGGAAGGAAGGAAGGAGAGGAGGGAAAGACCATGTGCACATCACATTTTTTCTTTTCTCTCGATTCTTCTTCCAACCTGCCCTTCACCACTCTTTCATTCTTTTTTATTTTCTTCTTTTGTTGCGCACGCGGCATGCAACGTGTGGTTGGTTATTCCCTTTCCTTTTGCGGTATAGGAATAGGCAATCGTGGAGATGCGAAACAAAAAAAAATTTTTTTAAAAAAAAAATTATGAGATTGATTGCCTGAGTGGAGGAAATCGGAACGTTGGCGGTGCTGATACATGCAATCGACCACTCGCGGAGAGTGTAGCGAAGGTATAGGAGGACATGTAAGGCTCGCCATCATCCCTACTAGAAACACGCCGGAGAGCTTTCTTTGGTTGCATCCATGGGAAGAAATTCTCGAGCTCTAAGTGATAAAAAGTTAACGGATAGACTGGGAAGCAGGATTGAAAAGATCCAGGCCTTGCGCACGAGGAGAGCCATAGAGCAGGGATGGCGAGTGAAACGAGAGGATGCGGTGAGTGTAGCGAGGTATGTGGTCGCCCAAGGTAAGGTTGCGTGGATGTTTCGGCCGCAGCAGCAGTAGCAACAGCAGCAGCGTGGAGCGGGAGAAGACGAAACAGAGGGCAGGAACCGGGGACGAAAACATCGAGGTTCATGGTATCATCTATGCGGTGAGGAAGACACAGATGTCCATGCCCTTATTTTCCTATATCCATCTTCCTTGGAAATGCGGCCGCCTTGAAAACCAAATGCCAGTGTTCAAGGTTTTGTTGTCCTTTCTTTTTTTTTTTTTTAACGCCAATGCTGTTGCATGTTCCTTTTTTTTTCAATGCCTGTACTCCTTTTTCCCTGATCTTCATCTAACCTTTGCCTCGGTGGAGGGTTTTCGATTGATTCGATCATCTGCCATCAATGACAAGCCAGTCTCCCTATCCGCCCCAGGCCTTATTTCCCCCTTCGACGCTCCGCGCACGCGTGGTAGAATTAGAGCCACTTAAGCTTTTTTTTTTCCTTTGCGCATAAGGCGGCCACGGGACACATCATGGGCAAAAAGGTAAAAAAGCCGCTCTCAGCAACAGAATACGAGGCAGACCGGATAGATCTTCGATGCTGTAGCACACACCTCGATTGCCAGATCTCCGATCTTTTGCACACGGCCTCCCCTCCTTCCCCCAATCTTGCCTGGCGCTTCGATCCACGCCAGATACGCGCGCTTTTCGCTCCGGACCGCCCGTGACCGGGCAATGCACACATTGGCGGCGATTGAGCTGAGGCTTAAAAAAAAAAAAAACAAAGGAAAAAGCACGCCCATCTTTCTTTCCTCGATTTCCCCAATGATAGGGAGAGAAACGCTCGTGGTTGGGACGCGTGATGTCGAAATTGAGGTGCGAGTGGTGACGTAGAGAGAAAGATACGTAGCTACGTCACTCTCCCGCCGCCCCCCGCGCGGCCAGCCCCCTCGCGTACATGCGTCTCATCCGTTACTTCAACCTTTTTTTTTATTTTCCCCAACTTTTTACTACCCCGAGCCCAAGCCCCGGCAAGCTTCACCTTCCCCAAGCCCAGCCCAGCCCAGCCCAGCCCAACCTCCGTCCGGGGGGCGGGGGGGGGGGGGGGGGGGGGGGGGGGGTGGAGAAGAAGCTCGCATACTTCCCGGCTCCAATTGTTTCGTTGGGGGATTGGGGGAAGGAGGAGGAAGAAGAAGAGCGGTCGAGACAAGACCAGGATGCCTGTGTGTGTGTGTGTGTGTGTGTGTGTGTGTGTGTGTGCAGAGAATGATGAGTAAAAGCGCACGGACGCGAGGGATTTCACGATCACTGCAGCATGAACGTTACCAGAGGGGATGGGGATGCTCCGAAGCAAGGGGAGAGAGAGAGAGAGAGAGAGAGAGAGAGCCTCCAAGGGTCTCCCCTTGGCGGCATGCAGGTCTCACTCGTGCCGTTGAGTAGCATGCTTACTGCTGGGGTGAATCTACCACCCGTCTTTCTCACGCATGCATGGTTGTTGCTACGTCCATTCAACCAGGGGGGAAGGCAGAGCGGGCGCAAGCGGAGAAGAAAAAGCGCATGGTGTAGAGATGGCAATTCTCGCATCCGCAAACGGACTGACTTGCATGCGTCGCATGAGAGAATCCAATACTGCGGCGGGCCTGAAAACAAAGCGAAAACAGCACGCCTGTTTCTCCATGGGCAGATGGTGAGGGAAGAGAGGCTGTCTGTGGGCGGGTGTGCCTTGTCGCGGCGGGGTCGGTCGGAAGCGGGGTAGATCGGAGACAGCAGCCAGAAACGCTGGCCATCGACCACGTCTGCTGCTGCTGCTGCTGCTGCTGCATCATGCGACGCGCACGACAAAATGCGCGTTCTTACTTTCCCCTCCCTCTCCCCTTCGTCTGGCTTGGAGGAGGAAAATCAGGGACGCAGCAGCCGACAAGCAAATCAGCGTCAGGAACGGCAAACTGAGCAGACTTAGCCATTTTTTTTTTGGCGGGAAGAGGGCAGCGATATTACCCTTCCCACCCCGCCAGAGACGCAAAAAGGTTATCCTCACGCCATGCGTTATCGGAGACCGAGAACCCAAATCTGAGCATGCAAAAAATGATCTTGGTGAGGAGGGCATCGTGAATCACACCCCGACATGCGCGGCAACTTGTCGCCCAACACTCTCTTACTTCCGGCGAAACCATATCTCTCTGGCTCGCCAACTGACTAAAAGCCGGGGCGCTCAATCCTGCGGCCATATGCATGTGCACATCAAGCAAGGCCGACCAAGGCCAACAAGGAAAAAAAAAAACCGGTTGATGAGCGAAAGTCTAAAAATGCTAAAACACTCGGAGTAGGGGACGGGAAGGGCGAAGATCAGATGAGAGAACAGAGTTTAGATCTTCCGCCACTGGTCTTCTTTTTTTTTCCGCTTAACGCAGAATCCCATACCATTTTCTGCCTTCATGCTCCGCCTACCCCATCCAGATCTCGTTCGGAGCTCAGCCTGTTTATCTCCGGTCTGAGATCCATGTCTCCTTGACACCAACGAAGTGCGGTGTTGCTTGCGCGCTAATTCTATCTTCTTTTGCGCCCAGCTGACGGGGAATTACACGCTCTCTCTCGCGCGCTTCTTTCCTTGCCCCGCACAGCAAGACGGGCTGCGCCATGCAACGTGAGTAATGTGTGGCTCAATGTGCGGGCAACGCATTTTGAGCATGACCGTCTCGACACGAGTCTCCATTGCGTCGCAAGAAGCGTAGAAGAGGGGCAGGAATGGACGAGGCTGGAACGAACAGGAAAAAAAAATAAATAAATGAAAACAACAGCTTCCTGGGCGCCGGGAAGGCGAGAGAGCGAGGGGACAAGGCAGATGGCGTGCGGGGTGCGGCCACGCGTTCTTCGCAACGTCTGTGTTCGATACGAACTGTTCGAGTCCTCTACTCCAGAAAACTCATCCTGTCCTCGTGAGTGGTACAATGAGGCTTAGGGCAAATCGAGGAGGAGGGGCAGTGTAACATCACGATAGCTGGCAGCAGTGCCCGGCCCCATCGCCTTTTCAGCTCCCAAGATCCGATCATCCTTCGCCTGAGCGTTGGCAGAGCCGAGAAAAAGGAGAGGCAGCCTGCCGCAGCCACGAGAGCAACATCAAGACGGTCAATTAGCGCCGGCGGAGGGCAGCGAATGGGTGATGCGAGAAGAAGGCGATGGACGATTCGCGATCAGATGCGTCAGCACAAGTGCATCGTTAGCGAGCGGTGACTGACTAAGGGCTTGGGGTGCACCTTTCCCACATTGCGGTCTTTTCTCGCGGCGACAGCAGACGGGAAGCCCGCAAATCATCAGCCCACTCCAGCAAAACCTTATTGCCCGCCCGCAAACCACCTCCCTCGTTGTCCCGGTCGAAGAAGATCGAACCCCGTGCAGACTAGGACGGACCGAATATCGGGGCTCCGGATAGTCTAAATCTAAGCGGCGCTGGCCGGAAATCCTCAACTGGCTGAGCAAACCTCGGATGACAGGCAGGGGTGCAAGGATGCGGATTGCGCACGGTTGGAGGCGAGCCCATCTTTCTCGGTCGACACTGAGCCCGACGGCGTAAAGAGTGGTAGCTCGACGGCTCAGGCGAACCGCCCGAGGGCATCAGTGATGTGCACGACAATCAATCTTGTGGAGTCAGTGACGAAAAGGATCTGCGAAGCAAGAGCACAACAACCGGCTGATGCGTCGAAAATCTACGTTGTCAGTTTTTAGGCCTGAGGTTTTACGACTTCATTGCGTGATGATGGCTGTGCTGATAATAGATCGCCTGAAACGAATAACCCAAGCCAATAAAGGGCAAAGGCCGAGACATGACCAAACGAAGAACGCCCGATAGACGATCGGTATTGGAGAGGATGACGAATGCACTGGCCTAGGGGAGTCCGCGCCCGGAGTTCACAGCGTTCGCCAGCTGAGATGTGTTCGGACGATTCTCTGCAGTAACCCGCGTTGTCAGCAACGGCCAGCTCCTCATTCATGGAAGAATTCGCTTTCGGCGACGGAAGTGTCCCATCGACGAAACGTCCCCAAAGACTCACCAGCATATCTCTCGTAGCTGTCCAGGTATAGGTCGTCCGTGCTCGTGGTTGCCTGTACATGCGCATCCTTCTCAATAGCATCAACCCACTTTCCCCAACGGCTGCCTGGTTCCGGATCAGGCCATGCGCGGTAAGGCTTCAACACTCTGTTCAATCTGATGACCCACGGAGCCATCTGAATGTCAACGAAAGAGATGTCCTTTCCCAGGAAAAATGGCCCGTCTTTGTCCGCAGCATCGACGAGTTTGCCAATTTCCGTCTTCAGTTCTTCGGCATATTGGATTTGCTTTTCATTATCTTGCTCCTGCAGGAAACGGTAGAACCCAGGAACGAGGTGGCGGTTGATCTACTTTCTGTCAGCATCCGAACCGTTGGTTGGGCCATTGGCTCTTAGTCCGAGCGTTCCCAAGGCATTCCTGTGGTCGCGGGACAGGATGCGCAACCCGCTCACTCAGCAGCTCGTAGTAGTCCGGCGGCCTTGCATCCGCGGTTCTCTACGGCAATGCTCAAACTTTCTTCGGTCTACTTCTTTTTTAAGGGGCTAAGAGGAAACACAACCCACATGGTCACTCCAAAGTCTGCTATTTGCGCGGAGCTTGGCGTCCGGGGGCATCAAGGGAAGGCCAGCGTCAATGTCCTCCAGCTAGAAAAGGTCAGTGACTGGCGCAAATTTGAGTTCGTGCACGGCAAAGCGTACATATTCCATCAACACCGTGCTCTCGTAGCAACCCCAGTCTCCATGGCGCAGAGCGGGAACGAGGCCTCTCGGATTGACTTCAAGTAGAGACTGAGGCTTCTTGTACGGATCAATCTCAATGTACTGATAGGGAATGCCTTTGTATTCCAATGAGATCCACACTCGCTGGACAAAAGGACTGTTTGCGGGGGTAACGAGTCAGCATGGCGTGTGCCCGTTGTTGGTTTGCGCAACCAGAGGATATCAATGCATTCAATTGAAGCGTCACGTACCAGAAACAGCTTCCGAACAATTTCAGATCATTGTCTGCCGAGTGCTTCTTGACGGTCTCGAGGGCCTTCCCGGTGGCTTTGGTGTGGTACGTCTTCTTTTGGTCGGTTTGCTGCTTCTTGTCAGACATGGCGTCGAGAAACAAAGCGCTTGAAGCGAAAGGACGCGAAACGGAATGATGCGCGGGCAAGAATATTCTTTGACTCGTAGGACGCCACGAGCAGAGGGCTCCTGGGGACGGCAGAGGAACGCAGGTGGATCTCGCAGCAGTCGCGTTGAAGATGCAAGGTAATCTCGGCAGAACAAAAGACATGGAATGATGGCAGGTAAGATACTGGCAGCGTGGAAGAAGGCAGGAGGAGCATCGCGTGGTGTTGATGTCAGGAAGTTATGACGCAATGGCGACCCGGCAGCTTCACGTGCATCGCCATTCCAGGGTCCAACGCCGATCTTGACGGGAAATCTTGTCTTACCGGCTGCTGCTTCTTCTTTTCCTTTTCGTTCTTCAGACTCCACCTCACGACGCTGTTCTTCTTGATCTTGTCGCTTTCTTCGAGGCCATGCTTGTGGGGGCCCGCGTTGCCGTCCGCCTTCCCGTTGGCGCCGTTCCCATTAACACGTTGAATGGTGTAAATCTTGCCGCTGTAAGGGCTGGGGTGGGTGGGCTGCATGAACTGCAAGGCAGGCAGCGGCCACTGCAGATTTGCCGGCGCGTTTGGGTCAGGAACGTTGGATACGAACGTGGCGGGCGGCAGGACTGGCTGGGTAGGCTGCTCGGTCAGTGGGCCAACATTCTCAAGCGTTGCAGATCCAGGCTCGTATTCTGTGATCTTTATTTTGACGTCGCAAAGATCACGTTCACGGGCCACGCGTTTGCGCTTCTTCTTGTTGGGATCGTCGGACTTGGGAGTGCCTGGCGGACGGCCCTTCAGGCGACAGTCCCAATAGTGCGAGACAAAAGGCTTGCGCTTGTATCTCTGAGTTGAGCGGTGCGAGTAGATGTTGTCAACATGTGGCCAGTAGGTTTGAAATCTGGCGTGCATGGAGGTCAGGGCACGGTGAGCAGGCTGGTCTTGCTAGAGACATACTGGTCCTCGGTCATCACAATGGTCTCATCAACATGAAAAAGCCTGTCTCTCCACTGCTTCAGCGCCGGTGGATGGGGAACGATCTTCAAACCCTCGATCTTGCCATCGAGCTTCACCGCCGTTTCCGCATCGCGGGGATCTTGGACGCGCACAGAGTGGGTGGAGGCAGCGACAGCAAAGCGCGGGTCCTGGGGCGATGCATAGTGGACTATGGCGGGGCTAGGTTGGCTGGCGGCGAGACTGGAGTGGTGCAAGCCGGAGAGAGCGGGCGGCAACGGGTGCCGGCCAGCTCGAACTTCCCGATCGGGAACACTGGCGGACAGGAAGCTTGGCTGGAACAAGAGAGTGGAATCTACGGGATTAAGAGTGTAGGCGGCCGAGGCAGCAGCAGCGGCGGCGGCGAAGGCGGATGCGGCCGCGCGGTCCTCCTGGCTGTGGTGGAAGGAGTGCAGAGCCGCAGGCTGCAGAGAGCGTAGGGCCGGCGGCGAGGGCTGATGGATCTGGTCCATGGTCGGGCTGGAAGGAGATCAGTCGCTGCTTTAACGACGGGGCGAGAGTTTCCCGCGCCTTCAGCCCTCGACGGCAGCTGGGCCACGACGATGCGGCCGCACATTGTTCCGGTGCCGCGCACGCGAACAGGGCCGTCCCTCTCTTGGTTCGTCCACGCCGTCTCAACTGCACATCTCTCGCCTGACGTGAGCTCGTCGCCGCCGCCGCCGCCGTCGTCCTCGCCATCATCATCTCGCGTCAGCGCAGCGGAACTGTGGGCGTCGGCCACTGCCGAGCAGCCGGGAGTTGAAAGGCCATTTCAGCCACCAATTGAGCTGGTCTGGGCGGTCAGCAGATCGGGCGCTTGGGAGCCTCTTGTGGACGTCAGGGCCGGGCCTGTGTCGGATCTGCATGTTGGCTGGAAAGACCGGGCCGCCGCTCTGCGCGACCGCCCGTACGGCTGCCGGCCACCCTCCACTCCCTGGACCACCCGCTCCACCGACCTCCCTCTCCACCATCGCACTGCCATCCAACGCCATGCTTCCTCCATCCCCGTGCGGTGCCCGCTCTGTATCGTGGCGCAATCCCAGGCAGCAACCCGCCCAGGCCAAGATGCACTGCTGTCTGGCCCCCAGGCCCCACCACTTTTCTGCAGCGGCGTCGCTTACGTCCGGCCTGGCCAGACACTGAAGCGTGCTGCAGTCCTGCTGCTGAAGCGAGGGCCGGTGTACCACCCCCTGTCGAACGTGCCACCATCCCTGCCTCGCTTCTGCGTCCATCGCGGTTATTTTGCTGGCCTTCCCACGTCTTTGTCCCGTTGCGTTGCTGAACGTGGTCTTGGACCGATAACGCGACAGGCTGGAATACCGCCGGTAGGATTCGCGCCTTTGAGCGCAGCCACCGCTTTGGACGCTTAGAATAGCTTGCTGACGGGGCCATACCCGCCGCTCTTTGCCCTAATCCCGTTAGTGACCGTGATAAGCAGCAGGGTCCTCGGCTGCCATCAATGTCTTGTTCCATACCTCCTCTCGTTGTCGACTGTTCCAGATATCAATAAAGAGGCTGACACGAGACTCTCACTAATCTCCACTACAAGGGTCAGTCTCTGCTCAAATCCTCTGCTCAAATCCTCTGCTCTAACTTTTCTTTTTTATGCGCGCGCATCCTGCATTTTTTTCCCGTGTTGCTGTTTGTCTTCGTTGCTTTCTGACTTTGCGCACTGTCAAAATGCGTGCTCACACTCTGCAGTGCTTGGCAGCAGCCGCGGCAGCTTTGCTTTATGGCAGTCAAGTCGCTGCTGAAGAACCCAAAGCAGTGTTTGCTCATTATATGGTTTGTCGCTTCGCTCACACTGCCAAGGGGTTCTCTGCTGACAGGCATTACAGGTCGGCACAATAAACGAGGATCATGTCCATCAAGATGTCGACGATGCCGCCGCCATGGGGCTCGACGGTTTCGCGCTAAACATGGGAAGTCCTTTGGAACCCTTCTCTCGCGCCGTGTTCGACTACATGTTTGATTACACCCGCGACAACCATCCCGACTTCAAGCTATTCATAAGCATGGATCTCTGGTCCGCAAAGAACCTGTCCGACTTCGATCAGTTCTTCACCGACTTTCTGGCCCACGATGCCTATTACAAAGGCCCCAACGGATTCCCTTTCGTCAGCACCTATGGCAACGGTGGATTCTCCAAGGAAACATGGCAAGACTGGAAGAATAGGTGGGCAGACAAGCTTTACTTTGTACCCGACTTTGCCGGCATGGCAGGGACAGATGATTCCTCTCCCGAGTGGTGGGAGGACTGGGGGGACATCGTCGACGGCCTATTCAGTTGGGAATCGGTATGGCCCGTCCAGAACCAGACCAACACCTTGAGCATCGCTGCAGACGACAAGCACATGACCGCTGCCTCCCAGCACAACAAGACATACATGATCGGTAAGTCAACCCTGAGGCTTCCCTCTCTCGCATCAGCTACTGATATACCCCCCGCCACGTAGGCCTCAGCATGCTCCAATACAAAAACTCCTACGGCGCCAACCTGTACCGCGCCGGCGAGGAGAACCTTTCTAACCGCATCCACAACATCCTCAACATGACAACCAAGCCCGCCTTCGCCCAGCTGCTCACCTGGAACGACGGGCCCGAATCCCACTACATCGGCACCATCTGGCCCGAGCAGAACAACGACACCATCCCCTCCGTTTACGCCTCCCAGTCCGCGGCCTCCCACACCGGCATCCAATCCGTTCTCACGAGCTTCATCGACGCCTACAAAAAGGACCTCGCCTCCTCCGACATGCAGCCCCAGGAAGAAAAGCAGGCCGTGGGCGCGCTGTGGTACAAGCCCATCCTCTCCAACACCGTCTGCGCCAACGAGACGAGCGGCGAGCTGCATGACGCCAAGCCTGACGGCTACGAAGTCGCCGCCGATGTCTCCGCCTGGGCCGTCGTCGTCGCCGCCGATGCCGAGGCCGACAACCTCACCCTGCGCGGGTACAGCGGCGGCGAGAAGCTCGGCGAGGTCTCGCTCGTGCCCGGGTTCAACTTTGGAAATTTCAGTACGCTTAAGGAGGGAGCGCAGTGCATGGAAGTCAGGAATGGGCAGGGGAGTCTCGTGCTCGTCGCCAGTGGTGGCAGGGACGTCACCAGTGATTGTCCTGACGGAATTTTCAATCTTAATCCGCAGATTCTGGAACTGGGCGAGGACGTCAGCCAAGGGGGGTGTACCGGGGGCGATGACGATGGCGATGCAAGCGGGAGTGGTGATGGTGACGGTGAGGAGAATTGGGGTGTCCGAGGCACCGTGCTGGATAAGTGGCGGTTGATGGCGGCCTTGATGGTGTCGTCGGCGGTGGTGTGGCTGTGGTGAGTAGTTGGTCGGGAATTTTTCCTGCTGTTTTTGATGAAGATATGATTATGCGGTTATGATTTTTTTTTCCCTCCATCTGCTTGGAATGGCGGGTGAGAGGGGAAAAGTATGATTATGGGCAGGCATTGGGTACGAGCTCTGCTTCTTGTTTATTGCTTATCTGGTAGCTGGAGATACCCCCTGTTGGGCATTAGACGCGATATAGACGGAATAGACATGATAAGTTGTAAACGATGTGCCACCATGGATGTATTTGTCTAGAAATGAGCGGAATCCAGCAGTGTTATTCTGGAACGGAAAGATGCTGCGCTGGCCTGGCCATTCTGACAAATCAGTCCCCATTCTTGTCACCAGGCGAGAGCAGGGTCTTGAAAGGTGGAGAGGGTGTAGTTTTTTTGACCGTTTAGTCCTCATCTCAATACGTGGGTGGTTCATGTAGCTTAACAACTTCATGTTGTAATACTCTCGGGTAAAAGCTTTCTGGCAGAGCCGGTGCATCAACCAATTTCGCAGTACAAAAAATCCTGTTCAGGTGATCCACTTTGATCAGTCACTACGATGCATAAGTGCCTTATGACGCTCGGTGATGAGATATAGTGAAAGTGTCGGCCTTCGACAGATATCAAACGCAGCGAGAGTAAAGCGTCGAAATGAACTTCCAGACCATGCTCTAGCTCGACAAGTGAATCCAGCGAGCGATTATGATAGATTTAAACGATTAGCTAGCTTAGTTAGGCCGCGCCTATTCGATGTTTGTGGGTGGTGTGGTGACGGGGAGGCGCATATCGGGCTGAGCCCGACCTCAGCACCACGCTCTCAGGCAATCGCCTTCTCCCACCCAAGCAATGGCTCAACAGTCACCATTGCCGTCTCAGTTCGCGAGAAATATGTTCCGAGTCACACAGGAGAGCTTGATCTAATGTGAATTATAAAACCCGCGTGCTCTGCCCACCCAGTACAAATCACTTTTTTCTTCTCCGCCGGCGATCACCGCATCACTTCGTCGTTACCGTCGAATATTCGCATTGCGCTTTCGACGCGCACTTTCAGCGGCAAGTCCAACAGCAAACCCGCCAACAGCGCCACATTTCGGACATGTTCATATACGGGTTCGTTCCTAAAAGCCAAAGCCACGGCGATTTCGTCAGCACCATCGTCGGCATCACGGTCTCGTTGGCTGTCATCATGACAGCGCTACTCGCAGCGCGCTTCTACTCGCGCGGCGTGCTGCGACGGATGCTGGGCTGGGATGACTGGATCATGGTCCTCGCCTGGGTAAGCACCTAGCCATGATCACGCCCAATAACCGGAGATGCCGCTTATGTTCCTTGCAGTCATTCGCCATGTGCTACAGCGCCATCGTCGTCTCATGCATGGTCCCCTACGGTCTAGGAAGGTATGAAGAGGACATGGTTTATCCGGATAACAATGACAATAACGTTGCGTGGATCCAAATCTGGAACCAGTTCAACAAGGCGAACCAGCTGCTCTTCGTGGTCGGCACAAGGCTCACCAAGATCTCACTATGCCTGACCTATCTGCGCTTGTTTCCGTGCAATGCGGCCAACAAATGGTTCTGCCGCGCGCTCATCGTCTACTGCGCCTTGGAGGGCACCGCCTTTTTCTTCACCTGGCTTTTGCAGTGCATCCCTATATCGGATTTCTGGTATCAGGACTACCCAGCTAACCCGCGCCACAACTGCTTTCACGACAGATGGCAAGGCTTCATCGAGGTCGTCAGCACAACTGTTACCAACATGATCGTGTTCCTTTGGCCTGCACGCTTCCTTTGGCGGCTGAAGCTTTCACACATGCAGCGCTTCAAGCTGATATGCCTCTTCTGCCTGGGCTGCTGGTAAGTTCTCTCTTCGGCGTCGCCATCTGGCCCCACAATCCCGGGGACAGAACCGTGTGCCCCTGGAGATCTGAGACTAACCAAATATCAAGCATTTCGATCATCTCGATCGTCCGCCTCTGGCGTAGCTACATCAAATTCGTTGCGGACCAGAACCACCTCTGGAACTTTTCAATCGTCATGTTACTCGCGGCGGCGGACCTCAATCTCGGCGTCATCTGCGGCTGCGTAAGTAAAATTTTCCTTTGTGCGCTCTGCTCAACAGCGGAGGGGCTGACCGAACACCGCACTCTCATAGCTTCCATTCTGCTACTTCGTCGTCGCCGCGATATTCTCATGCGTCGCGAAGCAGAAGCAAGGTCCCGGAGACTCCGTCCGGTCGCACGCACTACCGCGGTTCCACGCCTTCACTGCGCCAGCTGCCCGCCGCGGCGTGCAGAGGATGCCCGACACGTTCTCAGGCCACCCCCTCACGGCTCCCTACAATGGCACCGGGCCCGACCGCTGGACGCGGCCCGCCGTCGCGCCGCGCGTGCTCCAGCACCCGCTCGACATTGATTTCGACGCCCTCGTGAGCATGACAACCGATGATTCCCGGCTCAAGGGCTCCGGTTGCCCGCGCCCCGCGAGCCACCAACTCCGCAGGTCCCCTTGCTGAACTGGAAGCCATGGCCTGGAACAGCTGCGTAGATGTACTGGGGCTGGGATCTCGGTTGATGTCGCCCTTGTTCTTTTGGAATCGCACACATCCCCCGTTCTAACAGGATGCTTGGCCCCCTCACAAGCTGCTGCGCAATCTGCAGGCATGTGCGGATGTGACGGCGCATTTCTCTCTGTGGGTTCGACAGCATTGTAGCTTACACCAAAAGTACTCCTCTGCATACATAGGCTTTGTGGGTCCAAATATATGGGTTTGAACAGTCAAGGTGCGTGAAAAAGATAGAGGCATGTGGATACGCTGGAGTGTGCATGGTGGCTTGGCTTCATGATCGGAACCGCCCTTTACGACGTATGCGCCTGTACGAAGTAACCGTCTACCAATCCGGGCGAAATGACATCTCCAACCTGTCAACCGCAGCGTAGTAAATCCCCCGCTGGGGAAAGTGCTGCGTACTGTACATATGTCATCCATGAAACGAGCCACCGCCTCAGTAGGCACGCCTACCGCACAGCTCCCCGCTCGCTCCCCGGCTGCCCGCGCGGATCCCGCCGCCGCTCTTCCTTCCCCCTCCGGTTCGCCCCCTTGGACCCATCAACTTCGCTCGGCCCGCCCTCCCACCATCCAACACCAAGCAACCGACCGCCCTACCCAAAGCTCCCCCCATGATGCCCACCACCCCCGCTCCTCATCGCCGCCCGCCTCGTCCCCGCCCTCCCCTCGCTGGCCGCGCCATTACCCATCGCCCACCCGCTGTGGCTCGTCGTCGGGCGGTGGGTGCGGCCGGCGTGGGTGGGCGCGGTGGTGTGCGTGGGTGCGCGTGGCGAAGGTGGGGTGGCTGTTTGAGGAAGAGAGGGGGGGGGGGGGGGGGGGGGGGGGGTGCATGAGTTTTGTGTGGGAGGGGAGGGACGGGGCAGGGGCGGAAGGGATGGCGGGGGACGTGTTTTGAGCGTGAGTTTGAGCGGGTGGGAAGTCGTGGTTTTACGAGGAGGTGGGGTGGGGGGTTCAAGGAGGTTGTTTGAGGCGGCGGGATGTTTTCGTTAAGCCGGAGGATATATATGTTGAGTTTTCTTTTTGGTGTTTTTTTTTTCTTACTCTGGTATTCTCCTAGCGAGTGCAGGGCAGAGAAAAGCACCTTTGAGTTGCTCGAGAAGAAAAGGAGAAAGTGGGTTTTAGGCTGCAGACGGTGGCTTAGGATGGCCTCAGGCATTTTACCCACGCAACACGCGTGTGTTGACCTCCAAAATGGCTCGCCCTCCAGCTCGGTGCTGTCGTTACTGCAAGAACAAGGCGAGGAAATCCCGTCCGTCCGCTGGCTCGCTTCTTCAGCGCTTAAAGCTCAGCAGGGCATGGCTTAATTTGGTCAAATCGGCTTGTGAGGACCCCTGGCGTAATCCAGATCTTCTGGCTCGTCACCCCCAAGCACAGGTGCCATCGTCCTGCGGGGGGCAAATCCTACTGTATGTATTGCCGACGCTATAGCCGGCCGCTTTGGCGCACGCTGCCAACGTCGCCAATGATTCGCGGGGCGCTGGTGCCTCTCGACTGTGCGATGCCAACCTCCCTCGTCGCTTCAAGATACGGTGCGCGCTGTCCACAGCCGCTCTCCTCGACATGCGTGCAGACGGGCAAGGTCCATCCGGCGAGCAGCATCAAGCAGGCGTCCTCCATGCCATCGCCTCACACGCAACTGTTGTCCCAGGGCATGCGCATATCCAGGCATATCCTCCTCATCCGTCTCCTCCGCCAGAGCCGGCAGCTCGCTCGCTCAGCTGCTCTCACAGGTCCCGTCCCCCCATGCAGGACCTCGAATCTGCGCGCCCAAGGCGAGAAACGAGCCACGCGCCCGACGCAGTGTCTGCCATTGCCCCTTTGGCTGTTGTTCGCGCGGTGCTGTGGCCCCTCGGCCGTCGCGAGCAAGCAGGCGAGCCGCGCACAACGCGGCTGCTGCGAGGGCGGCGAGCAGGCGCACCTGTATGTCTGTCTGCAGGGAGCGTCGAAGCATTCGTCCGGACGGCCGCTTCCACGCTTCACGCGTGCATGAGTAGGACGCAGCACTGCCGTGCATGTGGTGCAGTACATAAAAGTCATCGTAGCCACTTCAACCGGCAACCCAGGCCACGGCTGGCGTCGTGTGTCTTGCGGCGAGGCTTTTCAAAAAAGCTCATTCAGTCATGACTGCATCCATTTCGAGCGATCAGGTAGCTGGCGGCCGCACCTGGCGACCACTTTCCTTCCTCAAACGATCCCGACAGCGACGGATTTCGCCTTTCGAGCCCATCTGAACCAGATGCGGCTCACTCGAATGCTTCGGGCTAATCGGATCGCCTCCGAACCATCCGAAACCAATACACTCGACGCACTTTGAGCCAACGAAGTTGAACAACCCATACCATCACTCCGTGCTTCGAATCATACCAATCGCCTTCAAATGTGAATATCATCCGAACCGTCCAACTACTGCCCCTTCCCTTGAGCGAGCGGAGCTACAGCGAACAACACTGCGGAGCATTTGCCTATCTTCTCCACAAACATCTCGGCAGCGCCTCACCGATGGCCAACAGAAGACAACCCAAAGCTCCACCACAATCCTGCACCGCCGACCAAGGGCCGTATCCATCACAACATCTCCGTTCGACGAGCAAGCCGCCATTTCGCAGTACGGGCTCGGAGCTCCGCAATGACACTGATAACCAGCACTTCTCTGAAAGGCGGTCTTCGATTCCTCGTCAGCAAAGGTACAACAACGAGCGGAAAGAATCGCATCCCAGCGATGTTTTGAACATGCCAGCTTCTTCCTTTCCCGAACCATGCGCACATAGCTTTGGCATTCGACGGCGACCGCCCACCTGCCCGAGAAAAATCCTTGAGAGGAACTCATCCAGAATCCGCCAGAAGCAACCTCACCTACCACGCCTTGAGCTTGCGCTACCGCAATCCCGAATCACGACTGATGAAACCTGCTAACCCAAAAGACTCTATGCCACCAACCATGTCAACTCAACGCCACGCAAATCACGAAATGCCAATAAACTCATGGACTCTGACGCGTGAAACCCACGGCAAGCTTTTCGACGATGGCCCCATCGACATGAATACTATTCTTCGGAGCAGAAATACCAGAGGTCCCCTCTCTGGGCAACATTGCTTCCGATCAGAAGACTGCTCAATTACTTCACGTGACAAGGTTGACAAAAGTTTTTGGCTCTCTTTTGACTTCTCTTGATGCTGATTTTGGATGAGTGTATAACGGTCTCGAGTCCTGTACATAGATTTGCGTAGATAGCTAGATAGCCTAGATAGCATGGCCTCTGCTCCGAATCAAGTCATTTAATAATCTGCGATCCTTCCTCGGCCAAGCCTGAACTCTTCACCCGGCCTCTGAGCTCTGGATCTGAGCAAGCCACCGCTTGTCCGTCGGCGAGTTGACGCTGAAATACCGCTCAATCCTCAAGTTTATGCCCGTGAAAAGCGACTCTCGTAAAACCGCGGACGCGGAGCATAGCCGACAATCATGCATCGAGACGATCCATGCCCTCTGGTGAGGCGCCGAAACTCTCGTCTCGAAAGTCTGTGGCTCACCCAGGCGGATATGGTTGCATAGGAAGATGCCATGGTGCTCCGCTACCGTCCTCAGCACGCGTAGCGTAACGTCGAGCGTGAAGTCCGTCCGCGTGCTCACCACCAAGCGGCCACCGTCGCCCCCGCCACCACCACCACCATTATCATGACTACCGTCTTCGACCACCAGCCCCTCCAACACTAAGTGTTGTTCAATATGGTACAACTGGCGCTGATACCCATCTCCGAAGACCGGTCCGTGCGGGTAGCTCCTCATCCTAGCCTGCGGGCACTCACCGCACTCGATGTCGAACTTGCCGGCCGCAGGCCTCGCGCGCTCCCGCATGTCGCGCATCTGCGCGTACGTGAACGCCAGGTGCGGGCACACGCGCAGCACGCCGTCGCTGCCGCGGCAGCGCCGCGCCTCGGGCGCGCGCGCCAGCTGCGTCGTCGCGAAGTGCGAGGCCGGGTGCAGCGCCTGGCAGCCGGCGCAGGGGTGGAGGACGACGACGGGGCTGCTGCCGATCGCGGCGGCGGCGCTTCGAAGCACGCGCCGGAGGAGCTGTCGCGCCGCGAGCCAGGTGGATTGCGGTTGCGACGGCGATGATGATGATGATGATGGGGCCGTTTGCTGCTGCTGCTGCTGTTGTTGCTGCCGCTGTTGCTGGACGAGATGGTCTCGCTCGCGCTTCTCGTGCTCGCAGGCCCGCGTGAAGTCGTCGCGGCGCACGCGTCGGAGGAAGGCGCGCGAGGCGTGGCGGAGGGGCGGCGCAGGCGCGCGGATGATGGGGGAGAAGCGCAGGGCCCGCGTGGTGGCGAGGAGAGCGAGGAAGTCGGCGCAGTCGCGGGGGATGTGCTGGGTGGCGAGGTAGTAGAGGATGTCCAGAGGGAGGCGGTGGAGGAAGCTGCGCTGGATGTTGTGCATTACGGCGTCGGTGGCTTGTTGTGGCAGCAGTTCGTCGCCGCTTTTCTGCTGGCGGAGGCGTGCGCGGCTCAGAAGGCTGAAAGGCCATCCTGGGAGCCCTGACATCGCGGTCCGGCGGAGTAGGTGTGTTTTGCCTGCGGAAAGCTGTGGGATTGACTCCCACTAGATTTATATAGACTAATTTGAGGGCTCAGGGCTCTCAACCATGGATCCTGCATAGAACCGGGGGCCAAGAAGAGCCTGTTGGAAGCCTCGAGTGAAGCACGCTTCACGCATGGACAGAAATCCGTTCCATGAATGCTTCTTGTTGGCGGGCCTGCCAGAGGCTCGCTGGCCAAAGGTAGTAAGCTTAGCCTAGTCAGCGAGTCACTTGCCTCGACGCCCTCCACTATTCCAATAAGCTACTCGAGCATATACCTTGCCGCATTGGGAGCATTGGTGCTCGGTTGCATGAGCACTGACCGATGAGGTATCTTCGGAGGACATCAGTGGCGGAGAGGAGGACGACATGAACGGTGCCGAAGAGTTGGTGACGAGAGAGGTCTTGGCGCTGATTGGCTCAATGTTGGGCTTTTGCCGATTCGGGCCGCACCGGATTCAACAACCACAACCAATCACTTCCATGTCTTTTATAGGCATCTTGTTCGCTCAAGTAATTGCCAGACTGGCTAAACGGGTCTATTTCCATTCTCCAGAACACCCAGCTCCAGGGTCGCAATTTGGTACATTCTGCAGCGAGGCTCGGCCGTACTTCATTAAGGTGGGTTTATGCCTTTTGCCGCACTTTTGCTCGTTGAAGTTTGCAGGGGCGCCCTGGTTCCGCCTGAACCCTTTCCCCTAATCGGTTGAATTAGCCCCTACAGTGCTCTGTAAGTTTAGCACAAAAGCTCC
This sequence comes from Macrophomina pseudophaseolina, assembly GCA_022204955.1. NCBI lineage: Eukaryota > Fungi > Ascomycota > Dothideomycetes > Botryosphaeriales > Botryosphaeriaceae > Macrophomina > Macrophomina pseudophaseolina. The sequence continues at coordinate 10,853 of JAJJID010000395.1, read as the reverse complement.
ATGCGCTTCGCCGCATCGACTCATCTTCCGCCCTCCGTTAGAACTGTACTCTAGCCAGGCGCGTCTGCCGCCGCAGGCCTCCAGACAACGTAGAAGACCTCGTAACTCGCAACTCGCAACTCGCAACCCGGCTGGGTTTATTCATCAACATGGTTTGCCCTGCAAAGGAAAATTCAGGTCCTTTTCGGGTGTCCGGCCTTCTACCGCGACCTAAGTTGCTCCTATTCAGAAGCAGTGCAAGGGTATCGAACCACTCGGCGAGCCATCGCCCCTAACTTCGCGCTGTGGACCAACACGGGCCGTCCGCCGCGTCCTCTCGCGACGGCAGCACAGTCACCGGCGTCGAGGTGTCCGCGACGCGGCCCGGCGGGCGCTGCGGGCACCACCACGGTTCCCCTCCGGCTCCAGCGTGATCCTGTCGGCCGACCTTGCAGTTGACCGCAACCCCAGCATCGCGTACTACGACTTCCAGGTGCGCCGGGTGCGAGGGCCCGGTGCCGGCGGACGCGGCCGCCTACCTCGCCAACCGCACCGGCATCTTCACGATGTCGGCGCTCCAACCCGGGGCCCATCACGTGGGACGTCGTGGACATGGGCGACGGACCGCGCCAGATCCCAGTACACGGCGCGGGTGGCGGGGAATACGTTCGATTCGACGCCCATGTTGCAGTTCCTGGGGCGTGGGACGACGTCCCAGGGCGAGGTGGGGATTGATGCGAACCCGAGCATGCGCGTCTCGGTGCTGCCGTACTTGCGAACGCGCGAGGAGAGGGACGCGATTTGTGCAGGGCCTCAAGAACGTGGTGGAGGTGCTGAGTGCGGATCCAGAAATCAGGTTTGCGGGGCGCGGCGCCGGGGGTTGGTGTTGAGGAGCATGTCGATACTGAAGGTCTTACTCCCGCCACAGTGTCCCCTGTTTTACTTGGTTTAATGGACCTGGAGTGGTGAAGTATCCCCTCACCAGAGCGACAGGCGCCGTGGGCTGCACTACATGGGCACGGCGAAGATGGGGACGGACAGTGGATTCTTGCCGGGTGGGGCTTTAGTGGTAGACCTTGGCACGAAGGTGTATGGCACGGACCACCTCTTTGTAGTTGATGCGTCCATCATGCTGGGTATGACGACATCGAATCAATCAGGGGCAATTGTGGCGGTGGCTGAGAAAGCGGTTGAGAGTATCCTTGCACTCGATAGTGATGGTGTGGAGGAGAGGGCAACACGATATTGCATAGTTTAGGATTGAGAAAACAATCTTCGACGGTTTAGTAGGTAAATTAGTGCGGCTAGCGGAGAGATAGTTTAATTTTTCCGAAACTAACATATAAGCTACAAAGCCCGGTACTTATGGCTGCCAAGGCGCCAAGCGTGCTTCTGCCTCAATAGAGAACCCAGAGCACCCAGTGCAACGGTAGACACTGGATTCCACCTGTCTGAGCACTCCTCAACGCTGGAGATGTCAAGGATCCGATACGCAGGCAGGCCCCTCTTTTTCTGGCCGAAAGACCGGTTCTACGAAGGTGGCTGTACGTGTATACAACCGCATCATAGTGCATGATAGTGCGCCGCCACCTCGCCTGAGGCCAGTCTAGCTCCCGCTTCCAGTCCAGTCAAGCACATCGAATGCGCAAAATGCCACGGCTCCTCGATTCGAATGCCTTAAGCTTTCACTCTGCGGACCGCGGCCGAGGCGTTGGAAGTATCCACACGACACTTGTTTACTGGTTTGACAGCGCTGTGGCAGATCAGGAGAACGAGCAGGCTCCGTAGTTCTAGATGGTGATGAGCCCCGCTCCTTCAAGAAATCCAAACGATCGGCGTGTCGGCGTAGTGCAGGCGAGCCGAAGAAGTGGCGCAGGTGGATGGCGGAAAAGCCTGGCCGAGCCGGCTGTAACCTGCAGGCGGAGGTTGTATCGAGCTACCACGTATCGCGTGTATTTTTGCACAGCGAGCAGCAGACTCAGTAACTTTGATTCTGCTGGGCTATGTGAAGGGCGGCTCACTGGACTATAAAGACGAACGTGGCCCGACTTGCTGCGGTAGGATCATTAGAAATATCATCGCTATCTTCAACAAGATTCAAAATAATCAACCCTTCAGGCTGCCCTCGAGGTTTTTCATTACTTCGTTTTGGGGGTGCGTTCATAGATCGGTCGAACCCTTCGCGAGTCACCTCTGGAAGCAGCTGACAAGATGTGCATCCGAAAAAGACGCCATCTACACCTTGAAGCGGTGAACATTTGCATTAGTCTAGACTGGTGAAAATAATTCTCATCTCGAAAAAAAAGTGTGGCTTCGGCATAACTAAAACGAGCTGGAAGAGAGCAAGTGCTGAAATATTGAGCAAGGTGCTTGATCTGAAGCATGAAGAAGTCTATCGGGAATCCAACGAGCGGCAGGAGAAGCAGCAGAGCAAAAGGCAGACCAAAAGGGAAATATTCGGCGAGGTGTTGCGCCAGGAAGAAGGTTTGGCTTGTTTCTAAGTTGCATGGTCCTGCCAGACTTCGGGCAGACCGCAGCGCACCTGCCATGAATATGTGAGTTACAGTTCAACATCAGCAGATGGTTGACTACCGGCGCTAATCGAGACCGGAGAGCCCTCTGAGCCAGATGAGGTGTTGGAGCGGCATGAGATGCTAAATAGCCCGGATGGATTTCGTGTCGTCTAATGGACGGATGTCGCGCCATGAATGGTTGGCCACGTCAAGGAGGGCTACGGTTGACTCTGCAGGAGCCGGCGCAAACGGGATCCAGAGCTCCAGAAAAGGTGACGACTGCGCTTCCATCACATAAATAGCCATTGCGGCATATCCGGCTCTGTGCTGCCCTCCATAGTAGTCTTGTAGCAGCTAATGACATCGAAGTCATAGATCGTGTCCGGCTCGGCGGCATCATGGATAGGGAAGGGTACTAGAAGACGTTTGAACAGCTCGAAGGCTTCGCTGCCAGTGAGCGAAAGGCTATGCCAGGCCCTAATGTTCTGAAGAGAATCTGGTTTCCTTCCATTGAGCTCATGACGCGTCGAAACAACAGCAAAAGCTTACCATGTAGTTTTCGGGACAAGGGCCACATCCTCGCGCATTCGCCAAGGATGTTTAGCAGGGCCTCGTAACCCGTTTCCATTTGAAGCGCCAAGCCTGGAGCGTGATCCTGCATGCCGGGCTGTCGGTGCATGATGCAGATGGTGAGCATGCAGCCTAGGATCCAGCCTGCGCAGCTCATCAATGGTTCGGAAAACGAGCAGTACGAGGGGGGCATGACTCGGAATAAGTCTACCGCTGCTAGGATGTGCGAGACGCAGCCGGACCACAACTGACTCAGTCGCGCTTCGGTTTCCGGGCTGGTGGGTAGGTTGTCGTGCAGGTGGAGCAGGAGGAGGGCGGACGTGTAGATGCAGCATCTGGGACTTGATTAGCTGAGGAATGCGGGCGATAACTCCTGGCGCGCTGCAAGATGGAGCTTGGGAGCTTCGGTGTACGGTAGCATTTCCTTGGGTGAGTGCTTCAACTACTCCCGAATCTGGAAAGTAACTGGTTGTTGCCGAAGCTATCGGATAGATCTCCGTGCTATCGGGCGTTAAGAGTAAATGAAGGCCAACTTACATGCGCAAAATCAAGAGAGCGTCGATCCTCAATCTGTGACGGAGCGTGGTCTCGTAGCAATGCGAGGCTAATTGAGGGTCCAAGTACCAGCTCGGTAGTGTTTCACAGATTTGGAGAGCCCTTGCCTGCGCATCAGCAATGAGTTTCAGAGCCGCGTCGGGCGGCGACGAGAGGATGATATTCTGGTCCCGGCCGAGGTCACGGAGAAGCAGAGACATGATGAGGTTCAGACGCTGGCCGTCCGCCACCAACGCGTTGTTCGGATCTTGGATTAGATTCCATAGAGCAGGGCCAGTTGTTCGAGGAATGTAGATCAGTCGCGGGTCCGAATCGACGCCAGCGGTGAAGTCGGAAACGGAAGTACACGGCAGAGAAGTCGTGGCTATATCTGTATCGATGGCGCAGGGCGTGCCGGTGAGGACGTTGCTGAATTGATCTATCTTGATGATGGTCCACCACACGTACCGCAACTCCTCCAGACTGGCATCGGGGAAACAGGGGTGGGCGGTAGCTTGGGGGTTTCGGTCAACCTGATGCAGCTTGCAGCCGTATGCGATGCGAGCCAGCTTGCCGACGAGCATCCAGGTGTAGCGGTTCGGGCCCATGGCAAACTGGTGGATGATGCAGAGGCAGATGATCTTGATGTCGCTCAAGAGAGTGGTTTTGTAGTCCATCTCCTTCCTTTCTATACTTCGCTCAATGACGTTTACGGCATTGAGGAGGGCAGGGTCGGGAGGTTCGGCATGGACGCACGAGGCCAGACTTAGCATAACAAGGACGAGATCTGGGTGAAGGAGATTATTGTTCAGATCTTGGAAGAACTCTCTTCGCTGGAACAGGGGGAACATGAGCTGGATAGTTGAGAAGTATACCTCCAGCCTGCCGGGGTCAGCTTTGAAACAGCTGGCCTCTGGAGAAGCGCACTTACAGCTGGCGCGTCCTCGCTTCGTCGACCTGCATGTCGTGGGTGGACGCTGGGGACGAAGTAGACTCGGCATCGGGAGCAGTAGGGATGTCAAAATCAGGCCAGCTAAGGGCGGACGCCCCGGGATTGTCGGGGGTACCAGTTTCCACGCTCGGACTGCTAGACTCGGGGTTGATTGCATGGGCTCTGAGGAGGGACTCGAGCTGATCTGCAGGGCATGTGAGCGTGCAGCACGCAGGGTGCGGGGGGCGGTTTCTTACCGATGCGAGCATGAAGCGCGGCTGTCCTCTGGGACGGGGCGCCCTTTGGAGGCCCCGGTTTGCGCCTCAGAGTAGGATAGAAGCACTTGAGATCGCAATTTCGGCAGCGTGCGCATTCTGGCTTCTCCAGCCCGCCTGTTGGAGCAGTCAGTGGCGGGATTCACGTCGGACCAAGAGCAGCACGGTCACATGAATGCAGGATCGCGCGCACGCTGAAGCCGACATGCGGGGAGGGGAGGGGAGAGGGGACAGGAAACAGCAGAACGGCGGTTCTTGATGTTTTCGCGGTGAAGAGGGCAGGAGCGGCGGCAGGCTGTAACGTGGCCAAAACCCGGCGAGCAGTCAACCCACATTTCTGCTTCTTTCTGCACATGCATGCGTTAGAACGGGCGTGAGGGAGATGTCGGCAACCCACCTTCTGCAGTGTTCGCACGCTCCTGCTTTGCCGCGCCGTGCAGGTTGGGCGTTCATGTTGGTGCGAGCGGGACTCGGCTCGGAGAGGGCGCGCGGCAGGAGCACGAGGGCAGACTGGCGTGGCTGGCAGTGGCAGGCGGTGATCTTGCCGGAGTCTGAGGTGCAGAGCCTCTGCCGGGCCGAGAGAGGACGGGAGGGTGGGCAGAGGGGCGGTGGGCGGTGGGCGGTTGAGGTGGTGAAGTAAGGGTAAGGTTTGCGGCAACAGGCATGACTAAGTCAGCGGAGGAGCGCAGTCCCTGCAGCCCCGCTCAGACAAATAATAGGCTGCTCGATGAAAGCTAAACATCGAAGCTCTAACGTTGAAGCTCCAGCATCGCCGTCGCACTGTCCCGCTCCGGCGGCCGCCAAGCCCCTCCCGCTGCAGCCCTAGCACGTCCCTGCCGGAGTCACCGCCCCTCGCCGTCCACTGCACGACTGCTGCGGGTTCGTGCGAGGGGCGAGAACGAGCGCGCTCGCGCAGTGCATTGCCGCTTGCTCGGCTGTCAGGCGAGATGCAGGCCAGCGAAGCAATCAAAGCGCAGCTTGCTTCCAGGCTATCTGCTTAGAGTTTATCGGTTCCTGCCATGCACTAGCACTGGCTGGGCGCTGAATACTAATCGAGAAGTACATACCCCACCAACTGACGGGCTTGTCACATCGGCGCCTTGCCCACGCTTCTCTGCCTTCCCTACCTCGCGCGTGTTACTCACTCGTTCGCCGCATTTGCTGCAAGCATGCATTACTCGCTACACGCAACCAAGGCTGCGGCCTGACGTTGGCATTTTACGTCTATTCGCTCCAAGTTTCGCGACTCGTTTACATCCACGCAATGGTTAATACAGGTTGTGGCAGGGCCTCTTGAATCCTCTCCCGGCCCGCCGAGCAGAACATCTCTGTAACCGCATCATCCAACCCGGCTGGAGACTGTTCCCTGGCGCTGCTGTGCACCTCACACCGCGGCGCTCATCGTCGGCATCGAGAACCGGCACATGCACGAAGAACAAGTCCTCCAAGGCCACCTCCCCTTGGGCGGCAAGCCGCTGCAGGACAGACCTACACCCCCAGCCTCGAGACATCCATCTCCCAGCGCAATCTGTCTGAGCGTCTCCGCACGCGCTTCCACGACCGCAGACAGCTCATCCTCACCACGGCACTCCAAGCACCGCAACCCCCCGGCCCCTCGCAGCGCCGACACCGCCGTCCCAACACCCTCGTGCCGCCACGCCAGACACCCCTCCACGCCGCCCAGCCGCCCCGGGAACCTCGCCAGCTCCTCCGCGCCCCCCGCCCCGGTGACCCGCGCCCAATCGCAGCACCCGCAGCCGCTCCAACCCTCTTCCGCCACCCGCTCCGCGCCCTCCGACTGCCCAGCCGCTTCCCGCTCCTCCTCCGCGCTTCCAGCATGCACCGCCCGCGCCATCGCGGACGAACAAACGTCGGCTTCCCCCCGCACCCCCCGCCTTCGTCGTCGTACCCCGCCACCCAGCGCGCCAGCAGCGCCGAGGACACTTAGTCGTCCACGGGGCAGTTGCACTCCCCATTTGCCAGTAATCCCTTGGTCGGATATCCATTCCCCTGCGAACACGCTCTATCGCACGACTGTTGTGTGTTTATCTACATCTGTGGGTCAGCAAGCGTACCGTCTTCTGAGGCGCCTGGGCAAGACCTGGCAGAAGCATCCGTGGTAAGTGTAGGGCGTGTCGCCTCCCGTGCCCGTGGTCAGGCAGGTCCGCTCGTCCACATTTTGCCTGAATGCTTTATCAAATGCCTGAGACGGGCCAGTGTCAGTCGCCAATAGGCATGTCTGCGCTCTGAGGGGACTGACAGGGTCATCTGCGTATTGCTTTTCGTTGCATATCGGGTAGCACTCGTCGTCGCTCCGACACTTGGTGGGGAGGATGATGGTCAGCTTGAAAGCCTTGGTAGCTTCTGCCGGGTTCCGGCGTGGACTTACGAAGCAATCGCAGACTTTATAAGGCTGCAAGTCCGTCACGCAATGCCCGACAGGCGGGTTCCCGGCCGGACCAGCGCAGTACGTATGGCACTCATCGTCGCTTTGGCACGGGTGCCAGTCCTGAGAAGGTCAATGGACTTTGCTTGGGTGCTTGCTGCAAGGCAGCGTTTAGACTTACCTCGTCCGAAGACCCTTGCGACTGGGCTGCGGCGACGGCCAGGCACCAGAGTGCAGAAGAAATGGCCCAGGCGGTCTTCATGCTGAACTCTGCCGAGGAGCTTGTATAAGACGGCACAGTGTTCCATTTGCTGATTAAATGCATTGCGGAAATTACCACAAGGCGCAAACGACGGTGCTGCACTTGCTAAAAATACGAGATGAAAAGAGCTCAGTAGCCAATCAGCCAAACCGACCTTATTGCTTCCGGTAGCATCCGAAGGCCCACTGCCATCTATTTTACTATCTCTGACAAGAGTAATTGACTAGCTCTCCCCAAAAATGAGTCAGCAGTCGAAAATGTGCATGCCGAATGGTGGGGTTTTATGCGTGCATTCCAGAGGACCAACAGAGCGCAGCATCTCATAAATGGGCTTCTTTCCGCCACGAGATCACTGTCGACGCCATTGAAGTAGCGAATGGGGGATATGGATAGGCAGACTTCCCGAATTTCATATTTGGCGACCCTTGGCTCCTGGCATCACCCACGAAGCACGCGAGTAAAGGGCCGTTTGAGATTAGTGGCGCATCATGGGCTCATTCAGACGCATGGTCCCATGTTTGGCAAGATGTCCTCTAGCCAGGCCTCGCGGGCTGCAGCCGAGATTGAGGAGTCTGGAAGCTTATGAAACTTCGGGATGGTCGGCGCCACCAAAGGTTGAGGTAAACTCTACCCTGGATTACCTTCGGTTCTGACGCACGACATCGCACTGCTAGACCGGGCAGATCTTAGCGCCGCCTATAATTGTGCTCAAAAATCGCTGAAGCAAGTCTCGTTGCTTCGACTTGGAAACCGTGGCGCACACCTGTCCGCACTCACGACAGCAACGAAAATGCTTGTCATCGGGGCTGTGGGGAATTCGCTGGGCCCAGAACCAGAGAAGAAGAGGAGAAAGGAAACAATGAGGCGGAAGATCCTGCGGCGTGGCGGTTCCGCGGTTCAAGAAGTTGTGCGGTACGTACATACATTGCAGCAGCCCGCCTCAAGTTGATGGCCAGGCGGCCGTGCCGCTGCTGAAGCTCGCCAGCGGACCAAGCCCGATATTCGCCCTGCTGCAGGCGTACAATGCGACCACGGAACGAGGCAAGAAGCAAAATCTACGGCCAGTCATGGAAGGAGGAGGTGCGGGGCGGATCTCACAAGATCTGGCGGAAGAGAGATCAAGCGCATGGAGGATGCGCATCCGCGCCACAAAAGAGGGAGGTGCCTCGGCGATCACTGCAGGCTACATTTCAGCTGCCGGATAAAATGGATGCACGCCAGCTTGCTTTTTGCAGTTTGTGCTATGCGTAAATTGGGCTTCGTAAGACGCGGCGCTGAGGTGGCTATCATGAGGCTGGCTGCGAAACAGAGACGGGAAGGTGGAACGCTGTCGGCGAGTGGGTCTTGTGCGACTTTGGGGTCTGCCGATGGGGTCTGCCGATGGGTCTGCCGATGAGTCTGGAGCTGTGGATGGGGAAAGCAAGTACATGCAGAGGCATTTTTTTGGGATGCATGCAGCGTCTTTTCAGCTGCGGTGGGTCGGGTGCATACTGCAGAGTCAGATCTCGCTCCCGATTTCCGCAGTGATCTGGAGACAAAGCTCACAGCGAGCACTCGACTCCTTCTTCCACAGCCCCAAACTTGGGATAGCAGCGAAGCCCTCATTACCTTCAGAAGATAGCAGCTGACTGCTGCTGCCCAATGCTGTTTTACAGTGCGCAACCTTCTATGTAACTTCCCCAAGCTCGGTCAGGCTGCAGTTGAACTATGCAGGCACCTGGCCTCAGCGGGATGTATGCATCGCACTCCAGCCGGAAGATTGCAAAGAGCTGCTGAGATACATACATGTGGCATGATGCATGATATCCGCGTTGTGGAAAAATGAAAATTTACAAAAGCGATTAACCCTACATATCATAGCTGCATGGCGTTCTCGCCCCTACCCTTTCCGCATCGGCAGGCATTCGAGGCGGATTCAAAGAGGCTGTTTGATCTGCTGTCTGCCGGACTCGATGACTATAAATCGTCTGGCGTCATTAAACTGCTCCTGAACCGGCAGGCCGATTTCCGCTCTACTTTCTACATATTCAAACAATCCATCGCATGCTACTCAATCCGCCCTCTTGACCTTCTGTTATCTAAGCATCAGAACACGTACCTTCTCACGCCTGTTCTACAGAAGTGATGTCGGGCTATCGAAACACTTCATCCCTAAGGGACGAAGGAGAAGAACCGAACTCCACTGCCGCGCCACCATCATCAGAGATATCCAGTATTCCTTGGGTTGACTTGCCGTTTTGCGATGCGCGAGCCCCTGAAGATCTCCACGAGCCATGGGTCGTGGAAACCCCATTCGAACAGTCTGAACACGACATCAAAAAAAAAAACCTTCACGTGTAAGCGACACCAAAGGACAGGTGCACGTGATCACAGCCTAATGCTCGGCCTCTGCAGATGAAGCCGTCGCGTCTTTTATCTCCAATGATCCACGGGCCTCAAGCCCACCCAGAGCTGAGAAAGCAACAGGAGATCGCCAAGCTTATGCGTCTTTTGGGGACAATGGCACCACTGCTAGCGTCACAGCATATGGCAAGATCATGCAGATATCCAAGTATCTTGGGATCGGTAGATCTGGCCTCTTCTGCGTCGATCTTTCATCTACTCCTGAGCCCTGGCTTGTCTCTTCTCGAATGGAGAGCCTCATGCATCTATCAACGGATAGTACCTCCGGGATAGGACTTGAGCTGGACGATTGCCACAAGCAAATTTGGGACTTCAGCAACAAAGAACCATCGTTGAGTTTTGTCCAGGATTGCTGGCCTTCATTCTATTTTGGTGCCTCAGAAAACTACAGCTTCAACCTTCAGTACTTCTGTGGCGCAGGGACAATCTTCCAGCGCTACATATGGAACCCTGTTGGAGATCACCGCCATGTGCCCGACCTGCCACGCTTCAAATTTGCAGCCGATCTGCTCATCCGCGATCTTGACTTCATAGATGGAGATAATGACTTCAACGACAGCGAACGGAGTCGCGCGGGATATAAATGTATTCCCGGGCCTCACAATTACAGCATCACGCTCGTTCACCCTATGATGCCTGGGCCCCGCCCTCGACTTACGATTGGTTTGACAGTCACAGTCCATGTTCAAGGCATCCCACAAAAGCTTACGAAAAGCGAGTTCTCGGAGGACTTGTATAAGATAAGGCCCTGCAAAGAGGCACAAGAGAGGTTCAAGACCTGCAAAAGAGTGGAGGTCACGGTAGCTTTCAAGCTGCAGACACTTTCATCAGCAGAAAACTGGGAAACATTCATGATTTCCGCCAACGACCTTAACAGTATGTCTTGTGCGCTTTCCCCAGAAGCGGACTTCTTGTGCAACAGCTTTCGGTTCTCCTCAAATACACGCCTGGACTTCGTCATCAGGAGAAACCTCAACCACATACTTTCAGTTTGTAGTAT
>JAJJID010000394.1:0-37971 GCA_022204955.1 Macrophomina pseudophaseolina | reverse complement strand
GCACGCTCATGGCTGCCGCATACTCGGATCCGAGCATCAAGATCGGCTGCATCTTTGCAACGGGCTGCAACGCGGCATACATGGAAGAGTGCGCGCGCATAGAAAAGATCGGTGAGTCCGACCCAGACTCTCTGATGGCCATCAACTGCGAATGGGGCGCCTTCGACAACGACTTGAAGGTCCTGCCACGCACGCGCTACGATGAGATCGTCGATCAAGAATCACCGCGGCCCGGGCAGCAACGTTTCGAGAAGATGGTCGCTGGGTTCTACCTCGGCGAGCTCTACCGGCTGGCACTGCTCGAGCTGGTCGAAGACTTTGGCATGCAAGCGTTCAAGAACCGGGATTTCAGCAAGCTGGAGGAGGCGTACTGCTTGGATACGGGCTTCCTAGCAACGATTGAGAAGTGAGTGTGTTCGACCAGGATTTGACGGAAGTATGATGCTGACATCTCCTAGCGACAACTCGGAAAACCTTCAAGACACGGTGGATCTCTTCCGGAGAACGCTCAATGTCGTTCTTACAGAGACGGAGGTGCAAGTCTGCCGTTGGCTTGCAGAAATTATCGTCACGCGAGCGGCTCGTCTAGCAGCCTGCGGTGTGGCTGCACTGGCCAAGAAGAACGGCTGGGATAAGTGCCGGGTGGGCGCAGACGGCACTGTCTTCTCTGAATACCCAGGCTTCCGAGCGCGGCTGACTCAGGCGCTACATGACATTCTTGAGCTTCCCGAGGATGCTGGGTCTCCCATTGAATTTGTGGCTGCACGTGATGGTTCGGGCGTGGGCGCTGCTGTGATTGTGGCTCTAACGATGAAGAGAGCACAGAGAGGAGACTGCAGAGGTATCAGGGACGCGAAAGTGGGAGACGCGATGAAGGGATGTCAGCCGTAGACAGAGAAAATGCATAGATCTCCGGGTTCTTATCAGCGCTTAATTCTGATTTCCATAGTCACAGGTACAAAATCATTGCGTCTATCGCTGGAGCAGTGGAAGCGAGGTACAGTTGACTCTCATTGGAACTCCTTCAGGACATATTCAGCGGGATTTTTGCAGGATACGCGACATTAGATCCTGCTTGAAACAGCCAGACCCTGCGAAACTAAGCGTCGGGAGCGTGCAGGGTTGAAGTGTTTCAGGATCTTCACCTGTGAAGTGCGGTGGCGTTACATTATGGCATGTTGGCATCGAGGCTTGAGGCAACATCATGGCAGCAGAATCAATTTGGCAAAAAGATACCTTTTATCCCCCTATTTACTATTCAAATCCAGCATGGTGTGACAATAGTTGCCTTTCTCCATCCAGACGACAGTTGAATTCGAGGCGCTGCCGCGGTGTGAGCGAGAAGCACAACAGGGCAGGAAACCCCTAGCGCGGAATCCACGGGACTTGAGCCAGAAGGTCATTGATACGGAATTAGAAGGACTTCAAAGGATATCGGACAGTTCGAGAATCGTAGCTCCAGTGCTTCATGCTGAAAGTTTTTGCCTTTTCGATAGACTCGCCGTTTGCTGTCTGAGTTGATGGGGTCCAGCAGGTGCTGCTTCTCACCATGAGCACAGTCAGCGGATGCTTATGAAAGGACAATTTCAGATATGGGGGCGTACATCAAGAAGTTCCATGAGGCGAATCCGCGTTCATATCGGCAAGCGAATGAATGCTTTCCATACCCTCGGCGCGCGGAGGCGACCAGAGAACAAACAGCATGATGAAAACCGTGTAGCAGAAGAGTAGAATAGAGAAGAGAAGCGCGATAAAACCCGGAGCGTTGCCGTCGACCACGTCACCTGAGTAAACCGAGAGGTAGAGGCCGCAGATGGCCCACGGCGGCCCAAGAAGGATGCACAAGCCAAGCAGCCTAGCCCAGAGCGGCGCGTTGCGCACCGTGAGCAAGAAGTTGTCCAGCTTAGCATTGATGCGGTTCATCATGGTGGCGAAACACTCCGTGTGCGCGTTAGGTGGTAGCCCTTCGATTCGTGATGTGATCGGTTTCCTTGCTAGTGAGGGCGATCTTGAGGATGTGGTAGGAAAGGAAAACGGCGCAGGCGCCAATGAGAGCCCAGGCGGCGGAGGCGATGACAAGAGGGATTGTTGTGGAGAGCTTCATGTGCACGATGGATGAAGGCCTGGCAGAGGGTGTTTTTGCGGGTTGTGAGTGAGGGTGAGGTGGTCGGGATTGTCGTGTGTTGGGGCAGCAGACGGGCGCAGGTGAAGAAGAGGTGCGCCTCATATGTAGCTACCCGCGCCGACGAATCAAGCATAACCCGCTCCCGCTCTCTTTCGCGCTTACATGAGAGCAAAGTCTATGATACGATGAATAACAGGTAAATGTTGGCTACCTTGAGTCGATAACTTGACAGACCGTAAGGAACGCAGACAGCTCAAAGTCTATCTCAGTTTACGCTCCGCTACTCTTCCCTGCACACTCCCAAGAAGCAATATAGTAGTTTGGCGTCCTACCCAAGCTATCATATAATCGCTCTGACTCGTTCTCAACGGCAGCATGGAAAAGGCCATCAACCAGCCCACGCTGGATGGCGGCGCCGCTGCTTTTAAAACGCCGCTTTCTGCCAACACCACTTCGGCCACAGCAATCGGCAACAGTTATCTCGCTCATCGTACTCTTTCCCATCGCGGAGGTGAAATGTGAGCGAGGTTGTAAGAAGCCACACTGAAATCCTTCACTAACAAGAGGGTCAGATCAAATGGTTACTCCAGCTGCCAGCCTGCTTCGTCTTGCTATCTACAAGTACATGCTTGCACCTTATCTCAGCTATTACGAATTGAAGGTCTACAACCTTGGCGTCCCGCCTGCGTTCCCTCCCTGAATAAAGTCAGCCGTCCGATCCAGTGGAGTACCGCACGCTCTACTTGGAGACCATTCCATGGCGCCTCTGTATTCTTTGTAGATCTTCTTTCCTCAACTGCATGGGCTAGATGACCGTCGGAGCCTGGATCTGTCTTTTCTACGGCGCACTCTATATCATCGCTTGTCAAAGATTGTACTAAAAGGAGACGCGGGATCAGGTGTCGAGGGACTCTACTTTTTATCGACCACTTAAGGATCTAGGGTGTCGCTCTGTGGCTCGATCGGGGGCTTGCTTGCATGGCAATCCGAGTTTGGCTTCCGATTCCGCTAGAGGCTGGAACTCACACCTGAAAACCGTTGCCTAGTTGGAGGGCGGGCCGCTTTTAAGAAGCGTGAGGGCGTGATTAGGCAGGTTGAGCGCACGCTTCCCTGTGCAGGTGAGGAGGTTGCGGGACTGTGGGCTATTGGAAGGCGAGAGATTTATCGATGAGCTGGAGCCCCTTCTTGATGCAGTCGCTAATATACCAGCAGAACTCTTCTGGTGCGAGGACATAAGCATATTACCAACGCAAAGATATGATTTAATATTGGGTATCCTGGAATGATGACGAAGTAATTTAGGGGACGCCTCCACTCGCCTGCTTCCCGCCAGAAACGGAAGTACCACGGCCTGAGGCTTCGCACTGCGGTTTTGAATCTTCGTCGTGCTGCGGTAGCCTTCTACTCTCTTGCGAACCCGCCACATCTACGTCCGTATCCGCTTGGGTCGGAGATAGGTCTTGGCATTGCGATTGCTTCCATTCCTCATCTGCGGGAGCATTTTCCTCGCCAAACACGCTGGTCGTATCCTCGGGACGTCCTAATGACCATGAAGGTACTTGTGCAGGTTCGCACGCTTGCGCCTGCGCGCCCGGAGTGGGCACTCTCGAGGGCGGGGATCGGGGCGATAGCGATGGATGACGAACTGACGGGGAGGAGAGGCCACCTTCATCCTGTCCGACTTCGCCTTCTACATCTGCATCAGACGCTTGAGAACCGTCGCAGACAGATGCAGACCCCGCGCGAGTTGACGGCGATCCTTCAGCTTGCGTGCATGTCACGCTTGCCACATCCTCGGTGCTCCCCTCGCTTACAGACGCCTTTCTCCCACGCTGTGTACGCCTGAACCTCAGCGGATCTGGCTGACTGCTCTCGCCGCTAACAGTTGACCTGACTGTCCTCGCGAGCGCCTGGAGAATCGCCTAGCTCACGTAATTAGCCCTCGATCCAACCATCCGCCGGCCGGGAAACTCACCGCCGGGTCCCTGCCACCACCCACGCTCGGCTCGCTACCCTCCAACATCTCCCGGACCGCCGTCCCCGTCTCCCGCACCTCCCCAACGCACGCATCCCTCTCTTCGCGAATCTGGTACAACGCGGCATCCCTCTCCTCGCCAATCACCATCTCAATCTGCTGCTGCGCTTCGTAGATCAGATCACTGTACGTCCCATCCTCATCCATGACCTTCCTCACGACAGCCGGCAGCTGCCTCTCCACAACCGGCTCTACCACAGCCGCGAGCGGATGCTGGCCGGTTCTGTCCTGCTGCGCACCGGATTGCGGCCAATCCGAAGCACGGTCGGGCTGGCCGCTTGGGCGGATTCCGCGGATGGTGTCGTGCAGTATTTGAGGCAGCATGTCCTGGACGGTGGATTTGAGCAGGGCGGGCAGCAGCTTCGCGAGCGCGTCTTCGATCATGTGCGGCAGTACGTCCTGCAGCATGCCCTGCAAGGCGGAATACACAAGGCCGGCGGCTTCAGCGGCTGGAGCGGGAGCGGCGGCGGCGGCGGCCAGGCCTGCTTGGGAGAGTTTCGCGGGCAGCGGGCTGAGCGCGTTGGCCGAGAAGTCGGTGTCTGTGTCCGTGGTGGAGGCCGAGGCGGCTGGTCCGGGCTGGGTAGATTTGGGTAAGTCGATGGCTCGTCTTTTGGGCGTTAGGAGCGGGGAGGCTGTGGTTTGTTAGAACGCGTCGCCATCGAATCACGAGCCAAAACCGACGAAAATAAAAGCACTGGGATGTATGTGACATGTCTTACCTTCTCGAGCACGCTTGCTCGTCGCTCGCTCCAGCTGCTTCGAGTAGGCAGGAGGGAGCTCGGGTATGTTGAAGATATCCCAGGTAGCTTCGCGTGCACCACGGCCCTTGTACATGCGAGGGAGGTCTGGGGGCCTCGAGGCAAGCATGCCCTTCCTTTTGGCGAGCGATCCCAGGGTTTCCAATGCTGCTACAGGAATCTCCTTGACATTATACGCGTGGATGTAAACCCGGAGTCCAGTCGCCTCGCAAAGATGCCGGAAGGCGGGAATGTCTGAGCGGTCATCGTCATCTGGTGTAAGAACAGTCGCATCGGATGGTACAATTAAACACCCTGGCGCATTAAATTTGAAGATAAGAATGAAAACGAGACTTGTCTGGCGAATGGCGTGCTTGCTAGAGAGCAAGGCCCAGATTGAAGAGGGGATCTCGTCTGGCACACCCCATTTGTGTTCCACAGATTCAAGGTTCTCGAGCGGTAGTCGTAGAGTGACTGATACCTGACGGTCAAGGCCCTCGAACTGGACCAGCTGCTCAAGCCGGAGAGAAATAGCACCCTGGCGTGGGGATTCATTCTGGTCCTCAGCCTGGTCCAACTTCAGAGACAAATGACACGGACACCAGGCTTCGCTGCCATGATCTGCCTGAGCCACGACCGAGCGGTCAAGGAGCGAGTGCGAAGGACGAGCACGGCGACGTGTGGGCATGGTGCAGACAGTCCGTTTCACAATACAGAACTAACGGCACGGAATCAGCTTCACGTAATCGTAATATATTTGATATTAACAGAGCCCCTCAATTACGGTCTTCCCTCCCACCCGGGCTTTCGATGTGCCGAGCAGCCCTGACTCGAAATAATATTGTACAGAGAACTACTGTTGGCAGACATCTCAAGCTATGCAGAATCTCGACCATGGACTGCTGTCGACGGCGACCCCCCTACCCCTTCTCAGAGAAGGCCCTATGGAATCACAGGGATGGCAGGGTGGGGGCCAGAAGGACAGAGTGAGGGAGACCGGCAGCTTAGAAGCGACCACAGTATGCCTCCAGTACGGCCGCAACACCACTGGCGACAGACGTTCCTGCTCAGACTCCTACCCGGCGTACGTCGGTCGGCAGCCAGGCTTATGCCTCCGTCAAAGAACCCTAGAGTATCTCGAGAAGTGTTAAGCACGGGGCCAGGACAGACGAGCCGAGGAAGGACGGTAGCTGGAACGCGACGACAGGTTGATTGGTGAAGGGGCGACGAACGGGATGACGAGGTAAAGCAAGAACAACGACAGGGCTATCTGCACGCGTAAGTGGAACAGCACATACAGTGACAGCGGATCTGAAAGCTTGAGGGACCAAACCGATGTGGTGGGCAACGCTTGATGTTGATGGATGGCGTTGCGGATGGGGTGAGGTGAGGACGTTGCCGACCGGCGCGAGGTTGGGACTTGTGGGGCTGGGGCACCACGTGACAGCGCGCCACCGCCTAGCGCCCTCATCAACCGCGCAGCTCCTGTCTTTATCCACGAGTCTGCCTTATCGTTGCTGCTGCTTGCGCACGAGCAGCCTGGAGCAGCGTCATCGACAGCTTCATCCTGGTAGCCGCGGAGTTTTCCAACATACCCGGCCACCTGAGCCGCCGCGCTTGTGCGAAGGCTCTGGTGGACCAACGCACGGGCCATTCTATCGACGCTCGAGCAACCAGGCACCGCGAACATCATGCCGATATGAGTACAAGTTGAAGGCAGCATGTTATGACGGAACCTTATGCAACCAGATGGCCATATTCAGCCTCATTCGGCTGTAAATGTTTGAAAGCCCATTGGTGTACATCTAGACCATTGCCGTACTAGAGCGTATCAACTGCCTCCCATTCGATAAAATAACCGGATAAGCTTTTCAACCCCCTAGGATATCTTTACTCCAGATCTATTGACCGAGATCTCGAACGGCGTGTCCAACGTGCCACTCCAATATCCGCCGTGAGAAGGCCACGATTCTCCAGACGCCTCAGGTTATTGAGAAGTAAAGTGCCGACCTGGGTCGTGGCCCGCCCATCGTAGGCGCCGTTGCCCCTTGGTTTGGTGAGTTAATCTGCCGAGCCGTCTTCAAAATCAGGCCAGAAAGTAATGCAGTTGAAGCTGATAAGGGCCTGTTTCAACCTGAGCACCCATGCTCTGAACCACAAAACAATCCCCGTCATATGCGCAGAGTTATTCGGTGACACTATATTGATGTACCTGTGGCAACGATGAGAACGGAGCAAGCAGACCTCGACGCGCACTTGCTCGTGCGTGAGAAATGCAGTGGGGATATCGTAGATGTCTGCAATCTTTGCCGTCGGTGAGAGTGATAACTGCAAGTGCCCGCTCGTAAATCATAATCGGAATCTCACCTGTCAAGCTTTAGAAAGCTGAGTGCATTATGCCCACGCCAAAGCCGCTAATCCAGCAGAAACTCCGGGCGTAAATGTGCTTTGCTATGATATAACTCTATGGAATATTCACATACTTCGAAACGAAGGAACCTGTAACTTGAAAGGCCAGGGAGGTTGCAGCGATTGCGGATGTATTAACAATACCATTGTAGATGTCTTGGCAAACCAAATTGATGAAGTACCTCGTTTGAAAAGAAGTCACTCGTTCATCCAGAAAGTCCCAAGTAGTATGCAGATGCTCTTCCGATTGTTTTTATGATAGTTCCCTAAAAAAGCAACTAGTTGGAAAAATAATACACTACCTGGATTTTGATCATCTGTTGAATATCTTTGCTATTAAGTTTTTTTTTTTTTTTTTTTTTGCGAGTAGTTCTGGGCGAACCTTCGGCTTCTGGCGGTTTGATGATGCAAAGGACAGATGGGCCGACACACGTTAAAACAAATAGATTCGTACGGAGAAATCAGCAATACATTTTCATCCCCCACCGACTCTATAAACTACGCTAGCTTTTGACGCTTCAACAAACCCTCACGACTGACAAGTCTATTTACTCTTCAACGTCTTCTGCTTCTCCGCATCCCTCACAATCTTCTCCCCCACAAACAAGCCCTTCCTCTTCCTCACGCCATCCATATATCTCTTGGCCACGTTCTCCTTATCCGCCAACTCGCCCAAATCCTCAATCTCCTCCTCCGTCCACGGCACCCAGAACGGATCCTCATCCAGCATCTCAAAGCCCACAAACACCAGCTGCGGCTGCGCCGCGCCACTCGTCCTCTTGCGCATCTCCTCACTAAAGCCAAAACTCTCCGCAACAGGCAGCAGGGCGGTAATCGAGAAAAACGGCGTGCCCTCCTTCATGGCCTCACTGACGATGCGGCCGCGGCGTCGAGTGACGACGCCGTAGACGCGGCCGAGCACCTCGGTGCTGCACTGGATCTCGCAGCTGTACATGGCGAGCAGCATTCGGGGCGACCAGTCCAAGAACCCGGCATGGATGCCCGAGCGTGTCGCCTTGATGACTTCGCCCGTTAGCCGGCCCAGCGCGGTGCGGTCGGCGGCGGATTGGTCGAGCTCCACTGATTCAACGTGCACGGAGATGCCCTGGACGGGCTCGTTGCACAGCGGGCCTTGGTAGGTGGCAAGCTGGAAGGCATAGGTGATCTTGTCGCTGAAGTCGTGTGGGGTGAGGACCTCGTCGGACTGGGGCTGTGCTGCAGTGTGCTGCTCGGGGTCGAGGGAGAGTCTGTTGTGGGGTTAGTCCAGCGCGCATGGAGATAGAGGATATCTCTGCTCTAGTGAAGCGAGAGGGATACTCACATATGCGGCAACACTCTTAATCCAGTCTCATCCACTAACAGATTCGGGCCCGTCCTCCTCGGTCCAAAGGCCGAAATCTTCTCAGCCACACCCTCCCACACTTCCTTCTCGCCCTTGGCCTCCGCGAACGCGTTAATGAGCTGCTTCCTGAACTCCTTGATCGTGAGGACCTGCCCAGCCTCCGTGAGGTCCACATCCGCCACCAGACCCTCCTTATCCTCTCCAACCCCTTCCTCTCCCTGGCCTTCCCCAGCGCCATCCGTAACACCCCTCTTCTCCTCCTCTGCAGCTCTCCGCTCAGCATACAACCGCTTGATAGCCCCCGCATTCTTCGTCAAGAACTCTGTCACCGGCGCAGGAAGCGGCCTGACGCGCAGCCTCACCGTGACATGCTTGCTTGTCGTAATCGCAACCACCGTGCCCCTGGGCAGATCCTTATTCTGCGGAGGATTCATTTCGGCGGCTGCCACGATACTTTCCCTGTACGGCACAATCGGCGCGCCGGCCTGGATCTCGCACCGTGCAAACCGCTCTCTCAAATCCTTCAAACAGCGCTCAAGATGCAGCTCACCGGCCGTCAAGATGACGTGTTCACCGCTCTCGAGCAGCTCGTACTGCACGCAGGGATCGCTCTGGACGAGCAGCTTCAAGCCGGCGACCATCTTGGCCAGATCGCCGGGGTTCTCCGGCTCGAGGGCGACGCGGACGATTGGCTGGGAGCCGAGATTGACGCCGGCGAGGTTGACGGAGCCTTCGAGCTGGCTGCAGATGGTACCGGACTTGAGGATGTGCCCGGCCAGGCCGCCGATGCCGAAGACGCAGCCGGCAGGCACGGTTGTCAGTGGCTCGAGACCGCGGCCCATTAGCAGGTAGAGCGCAGTGATGGTGACTTTCTGCGGCTGTGGGTGGGCATGCGGGGCCGCGGGCGAGAACTTGGGCGGCAGGACGTAGACCTCGTCGCCGACGCTCAGCGTGCCCGAGTAGATGCGGGCGAAGCCGATCAGGTGCTCCGGGTCGGCCTTCTGCTGGGATTCGCCGTCTTCATCTGCGTCTTGCGGTCCTTCATCGCTGATGACTGAGGTGGCGCCGAGGACCTGGGTCATGCCGGCGACGTCGTCGTCGCCGCCGTTTTGGAGAGCTTGAGCTCGAGCGAACTCGGCGCGCTTCTTGCGTGCTAGTTCTCGGGCTTCTTCTGCGCTCAGTGTGCCACCGCCACGCCGCTTGTTCTCTGGTAATTCGCTCTCGGGTACAGAGACCATCTTACTGACATAGGCGACAACGGGGGCTTCCTTTTCCTTCTTGAAACCGGCCATGGCGTCCTTCACCTTTGGGTCGACGTGGTCAGCTCCAGGGGATTGCTCTACGAGCTCCTTCATTCGTGCGGCTTGTGCAGCGGGAGGAGACGGTAGAGATTCGATGACTGATACGAGCACTGCGGTCGACAGCGGTAACCATGCGGCAAAGATGGCCATCAGAAGCGTTCGCGGATCGCGGGAGCGGAGAAGATGGGGGGGAAGAGTAAGGTTCAGGCCTTTCGTGATCTTTTCAACCAAGGTTGGGTCTCTGCATTATGTGGAAAAATAAGCTTCTGATTGCACTACAGGTACCTATAGAAATTGCAAGAGTGAGAGAGGAGAAAAGGAAATCCACGCACCCCTTCCCTTTATTCCCGCCTGTAGTAGCCTCGTAGACAGCCCAGACCTGCTCGAGAACTAGTTGCACAAAGATGGGCTTGAGAGCTCTACCTTTCAAGTGCTTCGAGCCAAGCACCTTCTTGGTCTTCGGATCCAGGTAGTAGTCACCCCATAGGACCTTCTCTAATACGGAACGCTTGATGCCAAGCTTCCGTTCGTAAAGGGCAGCAAACTGCTTTACAGTGAATGCCCAGCCGTCTACAGCACTGCTGAAAATGACGTTGTTCTTTTCTGGGGCGAAGTAGATGTCTTCATCATCCTTCTCTTCGTAGTCGGCCGTAGCTTCAGTGGGGACCTCACTGCCATCCGTCTCCGCTTTGTCCTTTGCCTTGGCGCTGATGCGCTCGTCCATCTTTTCTCTCCACTTGAGGTCGTCTTCCATGCGCTCACCTTGGAAAAAGCTGCCCATGACAGCATTGACCTGCTCAAGCAACTTACTTAGGTGGGTGTATGCCTCGCCAGGGCTCATCTTGAGTTCTGTAATCAACCGGTCCATCTTGTTGATCACAAGAAGAGGTTTTATCTTCTCAACCCATGTCTGGCGCAGAACCGTCACCGTCTGGCTGCATACGCCTTCTACCGCATCTACCAACACCATAGCACCATCACAGAGTCTCGACGCGGTCGACACCTCACTGCTGAAATCAATGTGTCCAGGCGAATCTATCAGGTTGATGAGGTTTTCCTGGCGCACGGGTTCGGCGTCGGGGGAGGAGCGGCGCATCAACGAGAAATAGAGGGAGATGGCAGACGATTCCATTGTAATGCCGCGCAGCTGCTCATCCGGCCGTGAGTCTAGGTACCGGATCTTACCGGCGAGCTTAGGAGATATGATGCCATTGGTGGCGATCAGGGCGTCGGTGAGGGAGGTCTTCCCATGGTCCTTGGGGTAGCAGGCGTGTCAGTATACTGGGCGGGGCCATCTTGAGGCTCGAGAGGGACGGGCGGCGCGGGTGCGCGACATACTACGTGAGCGAGGATGCAGATCTGCAGGCAAAAAGTCAGCAAGGCGGCTGCAAGAGGCGGGTCGGAGGCGCACGTTGCGGATGTCGTCGTGGGCCTGCTGCAGCTCGACGAGCTTCTCTGGGCTGACGACGGGCATTGTGCTGTAGGGTGTCGCAATGCGGGGACGGCTCGAGAGGGGGTGTGCGCAGTCGAAGGCACAGCGCGACGGGAGCAACGGGGCGTGCAGAGGCGGGCTTTATATGGGCGGGAAGGGCGTGAGTAGCGACACAGCCCCGCTTGTGCAGTCTTTTGGTGGTTTGGCGGCGGCGGGACAGAGCGATGAGCCATGATGCGTCAGTGCGCATGCAGGCGAGTCATAAAAGTCCAGGCGCTGAGGCTAAATTGTGCGGCGGCGCTATGCCGTCACTATCCAGGCCGCCGGACGCTAGCGCAGCTCACTTTCTCGTCAAGCCCCCTAACAAGCAATGAACAACGCGACAGAGTAGCCCACCACCCGCGTCCCGCTCGCCTCCCCAGCTCTCTGCCAGCACCGCGCTGCGCTTCCTCCGCGCCAGCTAGTGCTGCTGCCGCGCTCCGCTAGCCCGCCCGCCGCTCATGCCTTCCGCCGCACCCCTGGCCCCATCTCCGCTGCCGACAAGCTTCAAACATACTCAGGCTCTGTGACAACGCAGACGCGCCCATGCCCCCGTAGCCTCGCACACCCGCCCATACCACCCCTCTCGCCACTCCGACCACATATACTGCGCGCTTGCCCCTGCGACTACAATGGCCGACGTAGCGCCTGCTGCCGCTCCGCACACCGTCACTTCGAATCTCGCCGGCATGCGAATCAATACCTCCACCCCGCCGCCGCCCGACGAGGCCACGCTCAAGGGCGACCTGGGCCTCGGCGTCTTCTCGCCCGTCAACCAGAATGGCAGTTTCGAGTTTGACCGTGTCCTGAAGTCCGGCGAGGTGCTGAAGCGCACGCGGAAGACCAAGGTACGCTCTCTGTGCGCGTACGTGACAATCGCAGCCGCCGAACCGCCTTGACTAACCTACAGCCTGCTAGACGTGGAAGACTGTTTATCTTGTTCTGCGACCCCACACCTTGTCGATTTACAAGGACCGCGACGAGACACGCCTGCGACACCAAATCGCGCTCAACGAGATTACCGCCGTCGCCCGCCAGCGCGATTCTTCCAAGAAGGCCAAGCATGTCTTCGGCCTCTTCTCTCCGTCGCGCAACTACCACCTTGCCGCTTTGTCTGACCAAGATGCGCAAGACTGGGTGGAGCTCATCCGGAGGGAGTCGCGCATTGACGAGGAAGAAGAGGAGATGATCATGGCGAGTCCGACCGGAGGCAGGAACCTCAGCGGACGGAATCGCAGCTCGGAGCAGAAGAGTCGGGAGCAGAAGAGTCGGGAGCAGAAGAGTCGGGAGCAGCTAATGTCGAGCTCCTCGGAGGGTGAAGGGTTCGCGCGACCCCCGAGCTCGATGCGCTCGAACAATCTGCACAGCGCCAGACGGCCCTCACATACCCTCGCCTACTCGGGCAACGAGCAGGCTTCCTTTTCCGATTTCTCTGATACCCCTGTTCCTACCGGATTCCGCGAATCCACTCTGTCTTTCTCGCAGCCCAATGACGGCAATGCCGGCTACGAGAGCTCCTACAGCGGACGCCCGAGCCTGGGCCGAAACGTCAGCCACATGAGCAACATCGATGCAGCTGCTGGCGGAAATAATGCTGTCAGCAAGCCCCACGAGGACCGTGTGGTGTGCCAGGGCTGGTTGTATATCCTCAAATCAAAAGGGGGCGTACGACAGTGGAAGAAGCTCTGGGTAGTTCTGCGCCCCAGGTCCCTGGGCCTCTACAAGAACGAAGACGTAAGTCCGCCTGGCCACTGGCTGCTCAAATCCGTCAATTGTTTTAACACCAGCTAGGAATATTCCGCAAACCTCATCATCCCCTTCGCAAACATCCTCAATGCCGTGGAGATCGATCCCATGTCCAAGACAAAGCGCTTTTGTATGCAGATAATCGCCGAAGAACGTAACTACCGCTTCTGCGCGCCAGATGAGGAAAATATGACCAAGTGGCTCGGCGCCTTCAAGAGCCTGCTCGCAAAGCGCAAAGAAGCCCAGATGGCGCGCCGCACAACTGAAGAACAGAAGACTGGTGGTGCTCCTGTCCCAGCTAACGGTCCGCCAATTTCGGGCCAAAGAGTCGCGTCCGGGAGCAGCATGAGCGGCCAAAGAGCTACACTGCCTGTGAGGTGAACACGCGCCCCTAAAGACTGTGGAAAGTGAACAAGAAAAGAAAAGAAAAGAAAAGAAAAACCATGTGTTCATGATGAAGGATAGCATAACTGTACTAGCACCCCCGATGGACCGTTTGATATGACCTCGGGTTCTCCTCCTTTATCAAAAAAAAAAAAAAAATCCGTCGCTAAATGTTGCGCGCTTTCTATCTCTTTTCCCCCAATCCTTACTGCTCTGACACAACCAGAGCGGGGAATGGAAAAGGAAAAAATATGATTTAACGAAGGATACTGATTTGACTGATTGAATTGAATTGAGAAGCTTGCTTCTTCTTGACGGTGGATATCCTTGTACTCCCTTTTTCCTCCCTGGCTTTTTAACTTCTTACTCTCCCCTTCCATGCCTCATTTCTGCGCTGATGTTCAGCGATGAAAGCCTTTCTGCTCTATTATACATACATTTAATTTAATCATAAGAGAGCGAAAAGGAGGCACACTGGTAGGAAATCACCTTTTCCCCCCTTGCGCCACCCCTTCTCTTTCTACTTCTCTCTCGAAATGAAAAAGTTCAAATAGAGCTCTTGTAATCCCGTGTAAATAATCCTACAATTCCAAATTTTCTTGCTTTCAGCTGTAGAATCCCGCGTGCCAGCACTGCTGTACGCAGAGGATGACGGTCACGACCACCCCCTCCGGGGCGGGGCTGCGCTTTCCGCCAATTTAGAGTGATATGCTGGTCGCACAGCGGCGGACTGCTTTTGTTTGGCGCCTGACGTCAAGCAGCGACGTGGTGAAACTGGCCGTTTGAGGGGCCGCGAGAAGCGGCGCCGCGCCGCGCAGCGCGCCACGCCGAGCGATGGAGGACCCGCCGAGGGCAGTAACAGGCTCCGATACTTAGGACCCGGTGCAGACAGGGTCATCGACGTCTGGTCTTTGTGCTCAGGGGGTTTGCGGACAAAGGCCGCTTTATCCGCGGCGACAATGGGTTAGAAGCGGGCATACAAGCCCTGATGTATAATATATTTATATGTTTACATATAGATCTGTCTTGGTATCTAAGGTGACGGGGGACGGCGGAAGTCAAATGCAACAGCGCTCCTTCCCCGCAGTGGACTATCGGTACTTCGATACTTGCGGGTAGCTGTACACGGCACAGTGTGCCTTTCTTCTGTTCTCTGTGCGACTCGGTAATAAACAATGGTTAGCCTTCTTTTCTCATCCTACTGATCACAACACCGCAGGGTGAATAAAAAGAAAACGAGATTATCAAAAACAAAGACACATTTAGAAGAAGGAGCAAGGGGTAAAATGTAAAGGAGCAAGAGTAGGACAAGATACCCACGCATCTCCCCTCCATAGAGGAGAAGGGGAAAAAAAAACCGACCACCCTCTGCTCTATCCTCGCCTGGTCCTGCTCAACAGGGACATGCCGCAAAAAAACACTCCTCACATACCACGGCTGGCGGCTACGACGCGTACGGCTGACATTTCGACGGTAACTGCGATGGGTGGGGTGACTCGGAAGGAGTTTAAGGGTGTCCTAAATTTTCTTTTTGTCTCGAATTGTTGCTGAGTTCCATCACACCAAAAAGCATATTTAGCGCAGTGGCCCTCTTGGCTAAAAATTAGGAAGTTATCAAATTCCTTTTTTATGTTATCGCGTAATTGGTCTCGGCCTGCAGAGCAGGGAAGTGACCGGGTAATCAGTCTTGAATAATAGAATGAGACCGTATCAATATCCTGGGGTAAAGTAGGGCATGATCCGCAACCGAAAAAAGAAAATGGATATTCAGACCAGGCTGCAAAAGAAAGCCCATCACCTGCGTAGCGACCTTGGTCGCTTAGTACGGCCTACCCTGATAACCTCCCTGACCCGGAGGAGGGGGCGGGGGGCGACCGTATCCACTCTGACCGGGCGGCGGAGCACCATACTGGCCTTGAGGCGGACCACCGTAACCGCCTTGCGGAGGGTAACCTTGAGGAGGCTGACCGTACTGGCCCTACGTGACATGATTAGAATTACGCGTGAAACTAATTGACCACTAGCTACTTACCGGAGGCGGGCCATAGCCGCCAGGACCACCGGGAGGAGGGCCGCCATACTGGCCAGGAGGCGGACCACCATAGCCGCCTGGCGGAGGAGGACCACCGGCCTTCTCGTCCTTGCGGTCGTACGAGTGGTCAATGGCACCGAGCAAGAGCTTGACCAGCCAAAGTTCAGGAGTGAGATCGACAGGGGGGTTCGACCTGGCCATCTCCGCCGACTCGTTTTCGTAGTTGGACGTGCAATCAACTAGCTGGCCAACCTGAGGGTCTTGGTCAAGCTTCGAGAGGAATTCACGAGCCTTCTCGTCGTTTCCAACCTGGGCAAACTGGAACTGAACAGCACCAGGACCGTACTGCGGCATACGGCTAAGTTCTGAGGTGGTGTTCCTGATAGCCTCGAAGACAGCGTTCTGGGGCTCGCCTGCGGGCTGGCCATCCGTGATGGTGATGACGAGCACAGGCTTACGAAGCTGGCCAGCACGTGCGTTGCGGAGAACCTCATCCAGAACGCGCTCCTTCAAGTGCGACCCCATGGGAGTGAGGCCCTTGAACTGGATTTGAGACATAAGCTGCTCCACCTGCTGGTCACTCCTGATATGTTCTGTCACCTGCGGCGGGGGCAGGGAGTTCATGAAGCGAACAGAGATACCGTCGTCGTCAAACAGTGTGGCGGCATAGGCGACGCGCTCCAAGATCAGTCTAAGATCCTTGATGCGCTCACCGTTCTCCTCAAACTGCATGGAGCCGGAGTCATCAATGTAGAGGATGATATCGAAAAGACCGAGTTTGACAATGTCGTTGCCAATCTCCTGGGGCAGGCGCCAGCGCTGGCAGAGCTGCGCTACCTGCTGGGGAGCACGGTTGGCAATCTGCTCAAGCGCAGGCGAGTTGGGAGGGTAGAAGTTGTGGAGGTTGTTCTCCTGGATGGCAGCCTGAAGAGTCTGCTTGTAGGCCTGGATCTGGGCGGGAGTGGCAGGGCCACCTGGCGGCGGAGCACCACCGGGAGGTCCTTGGGGCGGAGCGCCATATTGACCGGGAGGAGGGCCACCCTACAAAAGCCGACGAGTTAGCAAATGGTTTCCAATCGCAGTGTTGTGTGTTGCGCCCGACGAACATATCCACCATAGCCCGGCCCCTGGCTGTATTGTGTTTGTCCATATGGTGAAGGCGACGGCTGTCCATATGGTTGTTGCTGCGGTTGTCCGTATGGCTGCTGCGGTTGCCCGTAGGGCTGCTGGGGCTGAGCATACTGCTGCGGCGGTTGGCCGTATGGTTGTTGGGGCTGTCCATATGGTTGCTGAGGTGGAGGTTGCTGGCCGTACGGCTGCGGTGTTGCAGACATTCCACCTGGCCTGGTAGAGGCTGGGGGCGGAGGAGGCGGTGGCCTATTGTAACCGCCCTGCTGCTGCCCAAACGGGGTTTGAGGCTGCTGCCCAAATGGGGAGGGCGGAACTTGTCCATAGGGCGATTGTGGAGGAGGCGAAGAGTAGCCTTGGTAGGGTGTGGCGGGCGATTGCTGCGGATAGGCGTTAGGATTGTATCCAGGCTGCGGCGGCGCTTGAGGGTACGGCGGGTGCTGATTGGGCGCGCCGTAGGCTCCAGGATACGCCTGATAGCCAGACATGGCGCGAGAGGAATTCGATGAGGATCGCAGCGGCAGAAACCACCGGGTGGAGGTCCAAGGGAGGGTAGCAGGCGGTCGGTGGAGAGGAGTGCGAAATGTTTTGTTGTATGAGTCGCAACCAGGAGACCGGGCCGAGTGATGACGAAGTGTGACTGGGGAGGGGCAACGAAAAACAGCTCACGGGACGCTTACAGGAGGAGGAGGGCCGCCGGGAGCACCGGGGTTGTAGGCTTGGTACGAGGGCGCGCCAGGCTAGAGGCAGCAGGTTAGCGTGCGTGTCGTACATGGCGCAGCAGGAAGCGGCGACTCACGTATGCACCGCCAGGCTGGGGCTGCTGGCCGCCAGGCGGCGGATACTGGCCTCCAGGCGGAGGGCCGGCGGCGGCGAGCTTGGATGCGAGCTGGAAAGGCGGAATTCGCGTCAGCCTTGTCGCGCAGATGGTATGACCTCACAGCGGGGTAAGGAGGGGCAGCTCGCGCGCCCGTCTGCACGCCGCGGGAGCTGGAGCGAGGCTGCACTTACGCCCATGGTGTGTCTGTCAGCGGCTGGAGAGAGCGGGGGTGCGGGTGAGGCAATTGAGAGAGGGCGAGGGTCCGTCAGGCGTGGAAAGGGTGAAGGCCGAGAGGGTACGCAATATATGTTGCGTGGGGAGCTGTGAGCTTGGAGAGGCAGCTGCTGACGCCCGACCGCACCGAGCTCAGCCCCCATGCCACCCTTCTCGCCTGCTCGCCATGCCCGATCGGGCCAAAGCGGCGCTCGTGCACGTCAGCGCTGCCTGTGAATGCGCCACATTTGCAGCTGTGTTGGATTGCTCCCGCGTGCTCTTCGTTGCTGCGACTGTGTTCTGCGCCGCGGCGCAGCTGCCGCCCGTATGCGTTTGCAGCCCGCTCTCACTGCCCCTGTCCGTCGCCCCCGGCTCCCAAGGCAGCATCACCCTGCTGTCCTACGCCATGATTCCCCACACTGTGGATCGTCCAAGCCATTGCGAACGCAGTCTTGCGGCTATCCGGCATTTTAGCTCCGTAAGGCTACCTGGCCTGATGAACCTCCGTCCGTCAATCCTTTTGCTTGCATAAGCCCTCCGACAGACCAACATCTTCATCCGAGTTCATTAGCAAGTGGCTCAAACGGCTTCCGTTGGTTGGCGTTTGCATCTTGGCTTTCTCACATCTCCCACCTCAACGAACAGTTGGCAAGCTTGGGTGAATCAAGGGGGAATCTTAATATTAATCAACATTTGTAAGAGCATGAAAGAAGCGCATTGCCCATGTCATCACCTGGTCCAATGATCAGCAACCCTCCCATTCATGAGCGAGAAGCCCTTCAATGGCGGTAACGATATGCAATCCCGTCAAGCTTCCGTCCCAGCGCTTCTGTATCAGCGGGTGGATGATAGCATCCTGGATATATTCATTGATTTCGAGCTGCAGGTTCTTCTGAGAAGAAACGCCGCCTCTGCCAAGCCTGTTTCCTTCAGAGCCGCTTGAATATGCCTTTCAATATTAGTTTTGGATAGGTGTATCAGGACCACGTCACTCACTGCACATCCCTTCCAAATGCTCGGTGCGTATCCGGGAAACATAGCTCGGTAGTGAGTCCTGTCAGCCGTCTCAAACGCAATGATGCCCACGGCTCCCGGCCATAGGCCTCGTTCATCGCGTTCGTCGACTTCAACATTCCGCGCCCCCTTCTCCTCCTCATCGGCGACCAAATTCATGTATACCTCCCATCTGTAATGCTTGAGTCGGCAGATGAACTTGAAGCGGGCAAGATGCCGAGCGTCGTCACCGAGAGCACTCAGCCACGCTTTAAGTAGATTCATTTCCCCCTTCCCGTACGGCACCTTCCGCACATCGAACTCCCAGCGCGCGGTGGCAAGGTAGAGTGCTAAAGCCTCTCTCCGCATTTGCCTGTTTACGAAGTAAGTGACCGGCAGCGGTATGGGATCGTATTTGGCGGAGCTGGTAGGCCCCTGCTCCGTTGTGAGGCCGTAGATCTTGTCGCGGAGCTCACGCGGCAGGCACATTATACCCGGCTTTCGCTTTGAGTCTAATTACGGACGTTCAGTTCTCCTGCTGCCAAAATCAGCAGCCGTCATTCTCTCACCCTCGAAATCGATGCTTCTGCAACCAGATGGTTGATTCGGCGTGGCCGACAGTGCAGTGCGGAAATCGTCGGGGCCGTGTGGTGCATCCATCGTGCGCGGCTCCTAGAGATCATTCGATATCAGGTTACATAGTGAGTTTTCCAGTCTACTTTCCTTGGATGTCTTCTGTGGTCCCAAGTCCGTTCGGAGGGCAGAAGATAACGTCTCGTATCCATGCGATGTTTCTGTGTACATGCTTGACGTCGGGGGCCTCGAAGTCGTGGCCCATGGCGCACAGACCCTCAAAAATGCGCCGTACCTCTCACGATTTGCTCAGTCACTTTCTCTCTTTCCATTGCAGAGATGCCGTCCTCAATCCAAATCTTGTCCGACCTCCATTTGGAAAATCCACCAGCGTACGATGCCTTCGATGTTACCCCAGTCGCGCCTCATCTAGCCTTGATTGGAGATATCGGCGAGGCAGAAGATGACCGCCTCTACGCATTTCTCCGTCGGCGGCTAGAGCAGTTCCAGATGGTGTTCTTCCTTTTAGGCAATCACGAACCCTATCACTCAACTTGGTCCGCAGCATTTCTACGGCTCCGTAACTTCGAGAAGACGATACAAGGCGAACGGTGTTCAACAAATGGTCTAGGTGTTTTTGTTCTCCTCGACAAGACCCGTTATGACTTGTCCCCAACAATCACAATCCTTGGCTGCACTCTGTACAGCAATGTGACAGCGGACCAGCACGCTCACGTGAGCCTCAGCAAAGACTTCTATCAGATCACAAGCTGGACTGTTGAAGTTCACACCGCTGCGCATGCCGAAGACCTGGCTTGGCTCAACGCCAGCGTTTCAGTAATCGCCAAAGCAGAACCCGAACGCCAGGTCATCATCTTGACGCATTACTCACCCACGTCGGATATGCGCTCAATCGATCCCAGACATGCCAACAGTAAAAATTCTTCTGGCTTCCTCACGGACTTGTCTGGCGAAGTCTGCTGGAACTGCCCCAATGTCAGAGCTTGGGCATATGGGCACACACACTTCAATTGCGACTTCACGGATAAAAGGGCTAAGTTCAGGGTGCTCTCAAATCAGAGAGGGTATTCGTCCTCACCCGCGGGGGGATTCGATCCGCAGAAAGTTCTCACCGTCGATGATACGCAATAAATGAAAATTCGGAATCCGGCATCCATAGAGACCCACGCCGAACGTGCTTAAGCACCCGAATAAAGCGCTAGCCAAGCATGCTAATCATGGGTTTCTGTGGATATCAGATTCCGTGTTTCCTCATGGTGTGTTTGCGCGTACGTCAAGCTTCCTCTGCGCAAGGTTGGCTGAAAATGTGATGAGCTACGTGGTCTGTCCAGCGCTCATCATCGACGTAAAAACGGGCCGTCTTCCAGCTACGAATCTCTCCGGTTTTGGGCTGGCCGCAGCGACATCGTCGTGCCTGGACAGGAATGATGCAAGCTCCTCCCCGAAGCGATCCGCAGTCATGGTTCCGCTTGACTTGAAGATCTTGAGATTGCTGTCCGAATCGATGGGGTTTAGCGCTCCAAGGGGGTTGTTGCAGAGTAAGCCTGGTCTTTGCCTTGGTGAGGGGGCTGTGAAGCTGACTGGTCTTCGAGCTGCTCGCCAGTGCCCGATGTGGCGTTCATGACCTTTTCCATTGTCATTTCCGCTGTGAGTGTGTTAGCCTAAGCTCGAGACGCGGTTACAAAGATATCAGAGGGTGCCTGCTCGCCCACTGGATGAACCCACACGGAAAGAGGAAGAGGACGGGCCGAAGCAGTTATGCGGGCGATGAGGTGAAGCGGATGCGAACGTGCGTGCCATGGCTACGCGCAGCGAAAGTAGGCAGGCACGACCGTCGCGCAGCTGGAAATTCATCGAGTAGCTGAAGTTCGCGCAACGCCTTATTGGACAAGCAATCAACTTCAAGGTCCAACGAGCGCAACAGCGCACGGAGACTCAAGCCGTACATTATTATATATGGTGGTCTATGCTCTAGCCCAAACAATTTTGTAATCTCCAATTGCGCCGCCTCCAACAATCTACTCATGTACACCAAACCTCACACAGTTTTCTTCATCTCCGACTCCACTGCCCCGTCATAATCATTCACCTCATCCTCATCCTCCTCCGCGTCGTCCATCTCCGCTCTTACAATTAGCTTCTGCCGCTCAAAGTCCGGAAATATCTCCGGCCCAAACGTCTCCACTACATCCCTGACCTCTCTCGCGAGTGCCTTCCTCCTTTCCCTTAGCAGCACCAACGATCCCAAGCTCATCGGATTCAGCGCGACCAGCAGCGGCGGCAAACTCTTCACGACATCAATACCCACCTCCCCAATCCTCAGCCCCGCAAACGTGACACCCACCATCAGCGCGAAGAATGCGGGAACGAACGCGCGCAGTGGCAGTGAATCCGGGACCCACGTAGTCGCCTGTAGCCACCACGGAGCGGTCTCGCAGTACGCGCCACCACGACGACAGTATACCAACCACACGGTCATGGCGCCGGTATACCAGACGTAGAGCGCCGGGGCGAGACCCAGCGCCACCAGCATCTTCCATGTCCCCACGACATCCCTCGCCTGCAGCTTGACGCTCGAGCCGGCCAGAGCCTTCCTCTGCTTCTTGACCGAAATGATCTTCGACGTCACGAACACTGGCCAAAAGAGCGCCAAGCTCGGCAGCGTCCCCGCCATGAGCGTCAACAAGAACCCAATCCGATAGATGAGCGTGCCCAGCACGAACAGCCACGGGCGCTGCCGCACGTTTCCCCACTCGACCTGGTGGTCCTTGATGCCGAGGGCGCGCAGCTGGCGGTTGTACGCGGTGACGGAGCGGGTGAGGGCCTTGACCTGGGGCTCGTGCTGGAAGCGCGTGTACCCTTCCAACAAGCGGCGGTTGATTTCGATGATGGTGGGCAGGGGCAGCTTCATGCGCAGCGGTTTGTACAGGCGGCGGGTGGCCTGGATTAGCATGAGGGTCTGATGGTCGGGGGCTTGCTGGGTGACGGCAGCGAGGGCGGCCTGGATGGTATCGAGCAGCGACGACACGGCGGTGCGCTTGCTGTCGCCGCCCTCGCGGAACGCCGCGACCTGGTCCGGGTGCACATGGATGGGGTTGCCGAACTCGATGACGGCGCGGCTGCGGAACTTGTTGGGGTGAAAGTAGTTCATGCCCGTCGGGATGATGGTCAGGCCGCAGGAAGGGTCGCGGGCGAGGGTGCCGAGGGCGATGATGGCGGCGCCGGCCTTGAGCGGGAGGAGGGAGGGCCGGTCGTGCGAGCCGCCTTCGGGGAAGATGCCGATGCAGCCGCCGTCGCAAAGCTCAGTGTAGACGGCGTCAAACATCTCGTGTTGGTCAATGTGCGGGGCAACCTTGAAGGAGGTTCCTTCCCGCAAAGCTTTATAGAGAGGGTGGTCGGGCTCGAATTTTTTGAAGGGGACCTTCAGGCGCAACTCGTCGGGACCAAGGATTTCGGCAATGGGCTGCTGTTCAGGACTCTCGTTGCCGACTTTGGGCAGGATGAGGGCGCCGCTGACCATGAATATGTCGTCGGTGAAGTTGGCACCCTTGGCGCGCACCAGAGTCGGGTCGTTTTCCGGATCGGGCAAGTAGATCTGCCCCTGGCCCGGCTTGATGTTGTCCATTGCGCGGACCACGGGCAGGGCGCCCATGCGGGCGGCCATGGCGCCGATGTACGGCTCGTTCATGGACTTTTGGGCGATGAGGAAGGAGACGCGGCGGGCAGCATGCTGCTTGAGGATGCGCATAAGCAGCACCGAGTCGACGAACTGGTTGGCATGAGGGGCGGCGATGAGCACGACGGGGCCGCGCTTGGGAACGCGCCAGGCGTTGCGGGGGTAGACCTCGCGGAAGAAAATGTCCAGGCACAGGGTGAAGATCCAGAGGCCGAGGTCGTAGATCCACGGCACCACCTTGTGCTTGCGGGCCATTGCTGCGGGGGCCGGGCCGTACAGGTGGTGTGGGAAGTGAGCGCAGCGGGTGTTGGAAGAGGTGGTGGGATTGTTGGTGAGTGTGCGCGTGGCGTCATCCTGTCATCCTCGCTGGCTTGTGTTTGGCCCCGAAATCCTGTCTCGGCGCGCACCAACCGCTTCAGGAAATCCAACCGCCCCATCTGAAGAACTCCATCTCGCTCCATCGCTGCCAAGACACTTCAGCTCACCGATTTTCCGAGTCTTCATGACTACGTCCTATAAGATGGAAGGCTCGAACGGACGAGTGCATTGAAAATGGGTCCAGCCTCTGTAATCGGGCCTGAATTCTTAAGTGCCTTGTTGCCTGATGGAACCTTCATGTGTGACTACGGAAAATATTCCAACAGCAAGCGCAGTCATGCCTGCGCAGTGAAGATGTAGTCAGCCTATCAGCATTCGCAATTTCTATGTGCACTCGTCATGCAAAGAGACTTACGACGCGGTTTCGCGATCAACAACTGCTTCGCGCTACCTCCGGAGCCGATATCATCCACATTTCCGGCAAATCTATTGACTTCTATGCCCTTACTATCCGAGAAAATTTTTTGCGATCCGTTTGAGGGCACAGTGACTCACGCTCCTACGGTTCAAGCTTTTTGGGTGACAGCGGATGCAACATTCGTCCGGCAACCGGCAAGTGTATTGCGGGGGTGAAAGAGGTCGCTCCGGTGCCGACCACGCCGCGGTGGTCAGAGTTCACGCGAGCAAAAGCGCCGAGGCTTACGCTCCGCTTACGCCGAAAGCAATTCTCATTCGGATGAGCGCTTCCAAGCTGGAACCTCCCGATGCATCCGAAACGCTGAAGAATCACTCGGACACGGCAGCATCCGCATGCTCGGCCGGAGCGGACCCTTTGGGATCGCGGCCGCAACCTAAGCGGAGACAGTTGGACCGGATCGGCCGCTCAGGCAGGCAATCACCCGGTTGGGCCGCATGGCAAAGGCACAGACCGCTCAGAGGAACAGACGGAAGTCAGTGAGGTGGCTGGCTGGGTTGGCCTGTTTATCAAGTGAAGTTGAGGGAGGGCAGGAGATGGTCTGTTGAAGGCTCAGCGCGGCTGAGCTGAGCGGCTAAAAATACGCGTCCCCCGTCGTAAGACCAACATGGTGGCGAAGCTCGCGCTGCGTATTTTCTCGTTCACACAGCCGCCGCACTGAGTAGCGGTGAACGTGCTCTCGAGCAGAGGCCGAAAGAACCACCGTGCCTGAGGCAGATCAGCAATAGCGCGCGGCAACCAACCAAGGTTGAATCAACGTAGAGAAGTAAAACTGAGGCATCCCGACGCCTGTTCAGCCCTCGATGCGGAAGTGAAGTTCAGCTGCGGTGGTGCTAGAGCGATGGCGCGCGAGTGGTGTTGTCTGGCGGCTGCGCGGATGCTCCCGTAGCTCCGGCGCATGACTCGGCATGAGCGCCTCTGCGAAAGGCAAGATCTGGGCCGATAGCAGGTTCTAGAGGTCATACGTCCTCATACACTGCCTTGATGCGCATGCTCAGCAGCCGCGCAAGAGCTTGCAGTGGGTATCAGCAGTCTGGCCAGGGCGCTGACAACTCACGTTGGGTGACGCGGTGGAAACCGGTGCCAATAGCCACTAGGCTGCTTTGATGCATATGGTTAGTATCTGCGGGGGCAAAAAGGCGGTATCGCGCAACTGTTGGCTGCTGGGTGTTCGCGTGGAGGTGGTCAAGGTGCGGAGATCTCGGTCACTGCGTCGCGCCGCGCTCGGGCGCCGCCTTCTCCACCCATCGTCACGAAAATTTCCCAATGCTCAACTGACGGGTGGAGAAGCCGGTCAGCTTAAGAATCACGCCTCTGGCGCACCTCTTTGTTGAAGTCTAGCCCAGCTTCCTCGCGTTGCTGCCAAACCGCACACTTCGACAATCCTCCCGTCCCCATCCTGGTCTCCCGCCGAGTGCAAGCACCTTCTGCTGGTCCGTGGACACACCAGCAGGCCAATCACAATGGAGTCGACCTATTCTGAGAAGGAGAAGGAGTTGCCGGGATACGATGCTAGAAGCGTGAGAAGTTCTTACACGTCGAGCTCGAGTTCCACCGTTCCTCCGCCGCCCGTCATCATCGAGAACTATTCCAACGAGAGAGATGCCGACCGATACCGGAACACCTTCGGCGCCATTATCGACACCACCTACATGCAACCCGGTGGAGACGATGTATACGACGCCAAGGTGAAACTACTAAATGAGGCTCTTCTGGACATGGGTATGGGCCGATACCAGTGGCTGCTGACCATCGTGACCGGTCTCGGTTGGTTCCTGGACAGCGTATGCTCTCTCTCCTTCCATTTCGGGTTAGACTCTCGGCTGACTTTACTGTTTAGTTCTGGATGTTCTCTTTTGCCTTCATTCAGCCCGCCGTCCAGAACGAGGCCAAGTTTTACACGACTAATGCTGCCTTCCTCACTGTGTGCCAGTATGTCGGTCTTACCGTCGGCGCTGCTGCCCTGCCGATGATGTCCGACTTCATTGGCCGGAAGACAATTTTCAACTTCTCCCTCGTGTTGATGTGCCTTGCTGGCCTTGTCGGTGCTGGCATGCCCACCTTCTCCGGCCTCTGTGTCGTTGCCACGTTCATGGCCGTTGCTGCTGGGGGCAACCAGGCTGTGGACAGCTCCATCTTCTTGGAGATCATCCCCGCCTCACACCAGTACCTCTTGACCATGCAGGGCGTGTACTCTGGTCTGGGTAAGCTTGTGGCTGCTGCTGTCTCTTGGTAAGTGAAGCTCTCGTACGCCCGCTTTTGATCACTCATTAACTCGATGCAGGCCTCTGATGGCCAAGTACTCCTGCGCCTCTGACGCCACGGAAGCTACCTGCCACTACGTCAACAACATGGGCTGGCGCTACTCCTGGTGGACACTCGGCGCCATCACTGTCTTTTTCTGCATCATCCGCTATTTCTTCCACCTGCACGAGACACCCAAGTTCCTCCTCGGCCAGGGCCGTGACGCCGACGTCGTCACGACCGTCAACGCCATCGCGACCTTTAACCGCAAGGACACCTGGCTCACCCTCGAGGCCTTCCAGCACATCGAGAAGATCCACGGCCCGCCCACCCTGCGCGCCACGCCCGGCAACAGCTCCAAGCTGCGCCTTTGCCTGCAGCCCTTCCGCCCTAGCTGGATCAAGGGCGTCTTCTGCACGCGCAACCTCACCACCAGCACCAACATCCTCATCGTCATCTGGTCGCTCGTCGGCCTCGCGCTGCCCCTGCACGCCGTCTTCGCGCCGCGCTACCTCGCCTCGCACGGCGTCGCCGCCACCACCTTCTCCACCTCGCTGACCTTCCAAACGCACATCTACACCGCGCTCTGCTCCATTCCCGGCCCCATCGTCGCTGCCTTCCTGATCGAGACCGAGTACCTCGGCCGCAAAAGGACGGGCGCGTTGGCATCCGCGCTCGCCGGTGTCTTCCTCTTCCTCTTCGCAGCCGCGCGCTCGCAGGGCGACGTCATCGCTTGGGCCTGCGTCGCCTCCTTCTTCCAAAACACCGTCGTCAGCTTGATGTTCACGTACGCGCCCGAGACCTTCGCCGCGCCCATCAGGGGCACTGGCATGGGTATCATTGGCTTCTTCGCCCGCGCCAGCGGCCTCGTCGCCGCCATCGTCGCCGCCCTGACGGACGACACCAACGCCGGCGCCGGCGCGCCCATGTGGATTGCCAGCGCGTGCTGGATCGTCGCGGGCGCGTTGTGGATGGGCTTGCCCTACGAGATGAGAGCGAGGGCGTCAAACTAAGCAGTGGCACCGGAAGGGGCGAGCTTGTATAGATTTTGTTTATATCTCTTTTTCTCTTCTCATTGGTCTTATCTGTTACGGCAAGCCTGGAGTATATGGGAACGCCTTGGCGGGAAGGGATTTTATTTGGAGTCGATGATGATTTGGGATTATGAAGATACGCTCATTTACGGCCATGAACTGGGTTGGCTGGGATAGGAACATGCCTTGATAGATCAAAATATATTGATTGTCCTTTCATTAAGTTGCTTGACTGGAAATGCGAACAGTACTTTCGTGATTATCCGTGCGACAGCAATGAACAGATAGCAAAAGCTCATTCTGAATAAAGGTTCCCTCGATCCGTCACAGGTAATAGCGAGGGACAATTTGCCAACTTACGCAAGGCACTACAGATTAACGAAACCTAAAAATCTCAGGCAGGATGCGTGCGCTTTCAGCATTCTTCTAGCCTGAATACCAACGATGCCCTGCGACCTTCCAAGTCGTATAAGGCAAGCAAACCCATTTATTAAGTTGGAACATCAACAATTGGAATCGCACCCAATGCACTATGCAAAATTGTTTAGCCAAAAATACACAATAATTTTTTATTAGTATTTCGATATGACCTTCCATTTTCAGTGTGGGGCAGCAAGTTTTTGGCGTCGTCAGCTTTCACGGGGGTGATACAAGTGGCTGGCTGGGGAGAGGCCGCAACGAGTGCAATAGTGATAAGGAAGCCAAGAAAGAAAAGGAGCACAGAACGCATATTGAGCTAAGTATTCTGCATATGTTGGAGAGAGGATGGGCTTCAACATTGTGGATGGAGCATCTTCCCTGGAGTAGAAGCGTTTAGTAAGTGTTTGACATGACACAGCGAAACTTTGCTCCCAAGTCTGTTTGAGTCAGTCCCAGCGCGGGCATGAGGCAAACATACAACATCCATCCAATCCTGAGAGTGAAATTACTAGCAGAGTTGGCGATGGAACGATATTGCATGTCAATGAACCTTGCTAAGCTTTCATTCGTCAAGAAACCTCAGGTACTTACGTTGAGAGGCGGCGCCTGACTGGTGACCTGACTTAACTGGCGCTACGTACGTATGGCTTTTGCTAACTTAAAGCTAAGAGGCTCTCCAGCATTGTCGAGCAGTCCAGTGCGATTGAACTTATCATTGGGATGAGCTGAAGGGCTCGACTTGCTTAATATTGCCCTACACACCCAGACAGAACTTACGACTTCGGCAAAGAGTGGCTACGTCATATGCACTCTTAAGCTATGGGGAGTGTTGGGAATGATTGCCAGAAATGATCATCCGGAGACAAATTTCAGCACATCCCTCTACTCTTGTTATGTACGCAAGGAGCTCATACTCATGTCTTGGACCTACTTCCCAGCAGCAACATCTTGTCTCTATGAGCTGCGACACCGCTCCGTCTGTCTTTTATTTCTATCATCTGACTCGGATAAATGCCGTCTGTAGTGTGCAACCTATCTGCCAAATTCCAGCGTGGTGATACAATTAATGCGCTGACAAGCTGGATGCGCTCAGTGAGCTGCTATGATCGGTATGCTGCGTTAGTTTTGGAAAATAAAAAGTTTATTATTTCTCCGTGATAGGGCTTGTCACCATAACAAGAGGGCGTGAATTAATAATCACGAGTGGATTAATCAGGCCGTGCGCTCTCCCGTTCACCTAAAGCTCAAGATTTCATGCGACAACCACAATTTTGTTAGCCACCAGTCCGCCCCATTCCGAACACTGTGCTTGTCCGCATAGAGTTGAAACCAGTATCATGCATGCACACTAGGGGCTCTGCCACTCGATTGAGGCATCCAACTTGAGCACACTATCTGCAATGCCACCAGAAGCAGAAACAATCACGAAACACTGCTAGCATCCAATGCATGATTCTACCCTCGCCCCGTATATGCTAATCACACTAAGAGAGAGCTCCTCCTGAACGATTTTGTTAGAAATGTCCGCCAGTTCCACCAACCCTAGCATCAGGGGGTGGGGGTATAAGAGGCCCCTTAGCAATATAGAGTAACTGGACGCGTTCAGTCCTTTTGCTCTATTCCAACAGATTTTTACTCCCAGGCTCGGTCTGCTTTTCTGATGTTGAGTGCTTTTGAGATTCAAAGTCTGCGAGCGTTATCTGACTGCTCGACTTTGAATCCACCGCGCAAAGAGCGGAAAGTATGACCCTCCTCGCCACGTCGTCCTCCTTTTACAATTGGCTTTAGAAGTCGCCGAACTTCAAGGCTATGGAAGGGCCGATAGAGTCAAAAGGACGCGTAGGAATACGAACTCCAGTTAGCTTCATGCAGAACCTCAGTAGCTTACAATTCAAAATAATTTAACTCTCGCAGGTGAGAGACCAAGGAAAGGTCCTGCTTCCACCCAAAGATGATCAGTAAAGTTCTGGAGGATAATCAAAATATGACAGTAGCGGAACTATTAGCCTTCTTTAACTTTCGCGAAACTAGGAAGTATTTTCGCCGCCCTATGATTCATGAAGAGGTGATTTCTTTGATCAAAGCGACGGCAACCACGTTGAGCTCGGCGTTCGGAGGGTATTCGCATCCAAGCTCTGTCGGCTTAGTCAGTTGCCGGCCACGAAGCGTCAGGCTGCTCCGCACACTCTCTACTGTCGATGAGAGAAAAGGCCTGTCTTTGATTAGAACTCAGCCATTATGTCTGATCAGGCTTGAGGAACGGAAGGCAAAGGTATCTTGATCACGTAGCGTGATAAAACGAGATCATGCTGGACACCCACTGATAGGAGAGGTTTCTGTCCTCTGCATTTGACTTCTTTGGTGGACTACATTCACGTGTAAATAAAACTTACGCTTTCTTTTTCAGAGGGCTGAGTCCGGATTCTGGCGCAAGACTGCGCCATGCCACCAAACCTGTTTGACGCACGTCAGCATCTCCATCGGCCCGGCGGCAGTAAACAAGCCAACAGAATCCAGCCTAGCGAAGCAAGCGCCGCTAAATATCTATTGGCTATCCTGCATTACTTGGCCATCCGTGGTTAGCCTCTAGCATGAAGTTTTGTTGTTCCGGATTATGGATGGGTCTCCTGGACCTGTCCGCTAATACCTCCACAACTAGCACTGGTGCTCACTTCAGTTTCCTGACAATCGAATTTGCCCTGCATCTCGCAGGGCTTTTGGCCAAGATATTGTTTCTTCTTGATGCAACCGGATTTCTGGTAAGCGACCAACTTGCATTCGTCATTTGAGTAATTCTTCCTAATCACGGCCCCAGACTCCGACATGAATCACCAGCCCTAAGCTTATACTGTCGACTCGAATGCAGGCAGATGTTGAGCTCAGATGACGCGTTCAGCTCTGGAATGGTGCAGATAAGCGCGGAGAGCTCACCAATGGTTTGCACCAAAGCTCAAAGTCGCACTACAGAAAAGTTAACGATAACCGGCCAACGACTGTGGATGCAGTGAAACATAATGAAACACAGACCAACCAAGAGAAGCTTCTGACGACTCTAAATGAGGGTGAACCAATCATTGTATTATGTCATATATGTAAAGCGCCTGCAAGCTGCATTATTTAATTTTAGTCTCACACTGTCCTGTCATCAAATGCAGTAGCAACCTGCAAGCCTAGTACTGAGCCTTGCACGTCTCTCCGAGCATGGCGCACCTTGGCAAAAAAAAAAAATTGCGGCAACTGGACCATCGCATTTCTTCCACACCCGACTCTCGAAGGACCTGGGCTACATCTTCCAGCTTGGAAGCAAAGAACACAGATTTTGTGGAAATATCGGATTGCGCAATTGCCAAAGCGGCCGCAGCACCGACCTCATGTAGTCAGCAGACCCTGCCTGATTCCAGCATGGGGCCGTTCTGCCGTGATTACAGCAAATTTCCTCCATACTCCTGAGTATTCTCCACAGCTCTTCAACAATATTTCGAAATACATGCACGTTTGCCACACGATTCGCAATAGTTAGTCTGTTTTCAGGCCAACGTATGAGAGTCGAGAGCGATCCTAGTGAAGGCCGTCTGAGATTAAGTCCTGCTCGAAGCATTGATCAGTAACTATCTGCTAATGTTCTCTAAATCCGTTTACTGTTGTCTATGACCAGGTTCTAAGGCCATCAATACTATATTATCAATGGCTGCCAAGCTCTCCTTTTCCGTATTACTCATCCGCCACTACACTATGACGCCTAGAATTTCTTCAGCCTTACTAGGTCCTACAGCTGCGGTTCTTTCATACAGGTATCTGCCTTTTTTTTTCTTGGCTACCGCATACCGAGCCAAGATTTTGGGGTCGAAGGAGGCGTCATAGAGCGTGACAAGCCATACCGGCTTTCCGTCATCACACCACTACGACTATTCTGGGATGAAGGAGAGTATTAGACACTCCTGCAACTCTGGTGGCTGAGTTCTCGGTGTTGGGGCCATTGAGGCTTGGTATGAGTAGTATAAGACCACCAGTTCCTTATCTACTGCAGACTTAACGTCCACAGCATGCAAGGACGCGAAGGCTTCTGATTTAACCAGCACTCATGTTACTTTTGTCTCCGTTTCCTTTTCGTTTTCCCACTATTTCATCTTGATTCATTCGTTCTCGCCGTCGCTTTCCAGATGTCTTTCGTTTCGAAGATTTTCACAGGCCTCATCGCTTTTACCGCTGGCTTAGGCCAAAATGAGACTAATGGGTGAGTATCCTGAAGCTTGCGCAGGATGTCTGAATAATAGTTGTAGTATTTCGAAATGGGGCACGTTCGATGCACCAAGGCTCCAGAAGTTCCTGGATCGGGTGAGCTTATTCTGAAACATTACTGAGTTCGTCACTGATTGGTCCGCAGGGTGATGGCATTCCCTGGGGCGGCATGACCTGTACCAACGCCAACCCGTATACTGAGTAGGACTCGGCCTGTAATCCACAATCTTCTCTGCGCTGACGTACAGAAAGAGCTCCAGAGACAGGACAGACTGTGCGGTATGATTTCACAGTCCAGCGGCATCCAGTGTCTCCGGACGGCTACAAAAAGAACGTTTTGCTTGTGAACGGGCAATTTCCAGGCCCGCTCATTGAAGCTAACTGGGGAGACACTATTGAAGGTAGCATAAGAGTAAATACCTGCAGCAACAACTGCTGACAGATACAGTGACTGTGCGCAACAACATAGCCGGCCCGGAGGAAGGCACACAGATCCACTGGCACGGCTTCACGCAGAAAGGGACGCCGTTCATGGATGGTACCCCTTCCGTCTCAAGCTGTCCCATTGCGCCCAACAATACTTTTGTGTATACCTTCAAGGCAGACCTTTACGGCACTGGCTGGTACCACTCTCATTACTCTGGGCAATCCACCGGCGGCCTCCTCGGCCCGATCGTCGTCCATGGTCCCAGTGCGCTTGACTATGATATTGATCTTGGCCCTGTGTTTTTGAATGACTGGTACCACAAGGACTACTTGCAGATTATTGACGATGGTTAGTTTTTCTCTCAAGTAAAAGGGCTCGATAGCTGAAAGCTCCAACAGTCGTCGGAACGGACCCCAGCCTATGGCATCCCAAGGCGGACAACAACATGATAAACGGGAAGATGGACTACGATTGCTCCCTTGTCACTGACGGCACGCCTTGCGTCTCTAATGCCGGCTTGGCCACGTTCAGCTTCACTAAGGGCGCAACGCACCGTCTCAGGCTCATAAACGGAGGATCCGCCTCCCTGCAGCACTTCAGTATCGATGGACACGAGATGACAGTCATTTCCAACGACTTCGTAGCCGTAGAGCCATACCAGACGAAGATGGTGACTCTTGCAGTAAGCCACCCGATTCTTCCAGATATCCCACATTACTGACACCCACCAGGCCGGCCAGCGGACAGACATCCTCGTCACGGCCAACGGCGATGCCACCGGCGCCTACTGGATGCGCAGCACCGTCGCGAACGACGCATCCTGCAGCTGGTCCAATCAGCCCGCCGCGCTCGCCGCAGTCTACTACGACGCGGCAAGCCCCACCGTCAAGCCTAACAGCACCGCCTGGGCCCCCGTCGCAAACCAGCAAGGCAGCTGCGACAACGACCCGCTTACCCAAACCATCCCCCTCTACCCCATCCCCGCGGACCCCAGCCCCTCAACGACGCTTGAGCTCGACTTCAGCTGGACGCAAAACGCAACCGGGCACCAGGTCTGGACGGTCAACGACCGCGGCTTCCGCGGCAACTACAACCGCCCCGTGCTCCAGCTCGCCGCGGCCGCGGCCTCGGATACCGCGTCGCCCGCGTACGCGTGGGAGCCCAAATGGAACGTCTACGACACGGGCCGCAACCGCACCGTCCGCATCGTCATGCACAACAACTCCTCCATGTACCACGTCCGTGAGCCCTTCTCTCCCCTCTCCAAACGCCCTCCCCTCCCCTTTCCCCTTCGCTAATGGAAAGACACATCCAGCCCATGCACCTCCACGGGCACAACGCGCAGATCCTCGCCGCGGGCGCCGACGGCCCCTGGGACGGCCGCACCGTCGTGCGCCCCGCCAACCCGGCCCGCCGCGACGTGTACCAACTTCCGCCGAACGGGCACCTGGTGATCCAGTACGCGCAGGACAACCCGGGCGCGTGGCCGCTGCACTGCCACATCGCGTGGCACGCGAGCGCGGGCATGTTCGCGAGCGTGCTGGAGCGGGCGGGGGACATTGGGGGGGAGAGCAGCGGGGCCGGCGGGTGGAGGGAGGAGATAGCGGGCGTGTGTGCCGGGTGGGAGGCGTACACGCGGAGGAACGTGGTGGAGCAGGTGGACAGTGGGGTATGAGTTGGGAGCAAGGAGGGAGAAGAGGGGGGGGGGTTTGAGATGCGCGTATGTGGTAGGCGGTTGGGGTTCTTGTTCGACTCGATGTGCTCGGCGGGCGGTGTTTCTTTTCAACTGTGGCGCGTGCAGTCTCGTTTCATGCATCTTGGGTGGATAAGGAGCGGCACGGCGTGGTGTTCTGCGCCTGTCTAGTACATACTTGTTTTTGTGCGCGCATAGACTATAATCG
Source organism: Macrophomina pseudophaseolina (assembly GCA_022204955.1). NCBI lineage: Eukaryota > Fungi > Ascomycota > Dothideomycetes > Botryosphaeriales > Botryosphaeriaceae > Macrophomina > Macrophomina pseudophaseolina. The sequence goes on along the minus strand of JAJJID010000394.1, from coordinate 3,907 downwards.
GCCCAAGCTACAGAACATGGATATTATCACACCTTAGCGCATCGAGCGCCATCGTCAAAGTATAACGGTGCAGTCTACGTGACGCCGGGTCGGCAGACTGCACGAGAGTGTTGGTCGTACAATTCAATGGCTTAGCGGAAGTTGCTCCACATTAGGCAGACGCCCCCAGGGCTGAGGAATACCAGACTCCATGCGAGGGAGGCGAAGCATTGCTATCATATTTGTCACGAAACCTCTGGCCCATAAGGTAGCTGAAGCGGGCTTGGGTAACACATAGCATTGGCCGCACGGGACTCGTTCTAGGCTACTCCGCCAGAGGGACCGGGTAGAGGAGGCTGTGTTGCCTGGCCCCCAAGATGCACGATGGCGTGGCTTCGCTCTTTCAGGGACAGCGTCCGCCGTTCTGCCTGGGAGGCACATGGTATAGTGGAGTAGTTTGACGCAGCGATAAGCTACACCGTAAGCTGAGTAGGCAGCAATGCCCACCGCCTCTCCATACAAGCAGGCTGGAGTCCAAACACTAAGTGAACGTGGAAATATAAAAAATCTTGCCGGTCCGTCAAGTACAATCCATCATCGACTCTTCAATAGAGCCAAAAAGAGAAGAAGAAAAATGTTCTCCATGTTCAGGAAGCCGTCATCCGGCGATTCATTCGTCGATGTCGCCAGCACGACGACCGACAGGAACGCCGATGCCACTCCGCAGAGCACCGGTAACGTTTTACCACCAGCCACCTCCATCAACCATAACTAATCCACATTCCCCCAAACCAGCTGATGCCCCGCCGAAGAAAATTAAAGGCGGCGTCGCCGAGATCCGCACCCTCTACGAGGGCCCGCACGACGAGGAAGACAACTGGGAGTACCAGGCCGAGTACCCGGCGGACCTGATCCGCAAAGGGCCGGCGCTGTCGAAGGTGCCACCGAATGCGCTGTACTCGCTCGTCGTGCGCGAGGAGCGCACCGGGCTGCGTAGCAAGCCGCTGCGCCCGGCGTCCGTAACGGTGCAGAGCCCGCACGTCAAGCGCGTGCTTGCCGCCCTCTTCGCCGACTGCCACAACGTGGGCGAGATGCGGCGGCTGCGCAACCCGGTCTTCGCGCCGCCCTTCCGTGAGCTGTATGACGTGTGGCCGGCGTTCGAGGAGGCCGTGGACGCGGCGGAGCGGAAGCGGGAGGAGGAGGGTGATGGTGAGGAGGATGCGGCGGCGGCGGCAGAGCATCTGCGCCTGTTCCACTCGCTCGTCGCGCGCGATGTGCGGAGGCTGCGAGCCAAGCAGTTGCCGTTGGATAGGCAACAGAAGGCCACCTTCGACACGCTGTTCACATACTTCCGGCCGGGCCAGGTTGTGTACCATAAGGAAGAGGCCGGGTATGATCGCTTTTTCAAGGTCATCCGGACCGAGTACTCCGCGTCCCAGCGACCGCAGACCTTCACGGTAGATTACGCGGAGCTCGAGTGGGACGGCGTGAGGCTCGGCTGGAACAGACGTTCAAAGAGCTTCTGGAGGTTCCCCGGGGCCAAAAAGGTAGCAGAGCTAAGCATGTTCCCGGCGGAGCTGCACCCCGAGTATGAGAGGATTAGGGCACACCTACTCGCGCGAGGTAGGCGGTGGGCTGCGATGAGGAAGCCTACCACTGTTGAGTACGAAGGGCCGACCCCGGAGACGATTGAAGCTGACAGATGGGGCCGGGGTGGCGGCACACGCATGGTAAGGCCTTGACCCGATTTTGTCTGCTCTTTGCCTGGCTGATGACCTTGCCTTTCTTCTCTTTTCAGGTTAATGGGCGTGTAGTGATCGACCCAGCAGCATACGAGGCTTACGGAAGTAGAAGTATCTATCTCAGGAGCATGGACGAGTGCTCTGAATATTTCAAACCTGAGTTGCAACTTGACAGTGGCGAGGATGATGACGAGGATGACGAAGAGATCACCAAGCCAGAACCCGGGGATGGCTCAAGCTCTGAATCAGACGATGAGGAGTTTCAGGATGAAGGCAAAGGTATGCCTTCAAGGCTCGCCTGGTCGCTCATGTATACTGATCCGTAGAAGAAGGTGATAACGAGGTAGTTAAGCCGGAGGACAAGCCGCTAGACGATGACCTGGTGGTTTTGGCCTCGCACGTGGTCCATGGATGTTATCTGAAGACCAAGGCCTGGGGTATGTGTTCCTTTGGTTGCCGCACCCGTCTCCGGAACTGACGAGGATCTTCTCGGTAGTTGATCTGTATATTGATCTCGCGAATCCGGTCCCCTGGAACCATGATGCATTTGATCGCCTCGTGCTGCCCGGGAGATATAAGGAGATGATCCTGGCTTTCGTGGAGAGTCAAGCAGCAAACAGAGACGTCTTCGATGATGTCATCGAAGGAAAGGGTCAGTCATGGTACTTTACTGCTCAAGGAAAATATCTGGTTAACCGGCAAGTAGGCCAAGGCATAATCATGCTTCTCCACGGAGCGCCTGGACTTGGAAAAACGTTGACCGCAGAAGCCGGTAGGTTTCTCTCAGCTTCATGCCCTTTTCATACCTTGTTGATGCATCGTGCAGTCTCCGACCGTCTGAAGAAGCCGCTTTACTCCGTGCAAGCTGGCGAATTGGGCTCTGACGCCAGTGACGTTGAAACCAAACTCGAGCAAATTCTTGAGATAGCTGCCAAATGGGATGCCGTGCTCCTTCTTGACGAGGCGGACGTCTTCCTCGAGCAGCGCTCGCACTCCAACCTCAAGCGCAGCAAGATCGTTTCCGTCTTCCTGCGTCTCCTTGAGTACTACCGTGGAATCCTCTTCCTCACGACCAACCGCGTGGAGACATTTGACAAGGCCTTCCGATCCCGTATCCATATGCGGATCAACTATCCGGGGTTGACTACGGAGGCAAAGACTGGCATATGGAATAACTTCATCGAAGCGTCGAAGAAGAAGAACGAAAGCAGCATTACTACGGAGGATATCGCAGAGCTGGCGAAGCTTCCATTCAATGGAAGAGAGATCAAGAACATGGTCAAGACGGGACAGTTACTGGCTTCCAGAGAGCAACAGCCGTTGGCGATGAGACACTTTAGAGTTTGCATGGATGTGATGGAGGATTTGGTCGGAGATAACGCGGGGGAGTCGACCGCGTAGCGGATTGAGCTCCGTGGCCTGAGGAACCGCGATTAGCGTTTCGGTAGTGAATAGATTGCTTTTTAATGGCACAGTGATCTGGCTTGGGCATGCATCTGACGGCCATTTTCAAAGTTTCTTATGCTGCGATCGTCCTACGGGACCGGTATCATGATGTTCGAGGCGCGCAAAGCATCAACACCAGCAGACTTTCGGTGCCTGATGATGACGAAAATATCGGGGTGTATCTGAGACGGAGTAAGGCGGTTGTTGTGGTGACCTGACGGTTGCGCGTACAATACCTTGGCGAAGCGCAGCCAAAATTAAACCACACCGCAGACGTCAGCGATCGATCGCTGATCTGGATACCCGGGAAAGGCAAAGGACGCGCCTGTCTCATACCTATAAGTGACGCTATAAGCTCTCTCGCTCTCGTACTCACGACGCAGGTCCCGAAGGTGATCCTCGGCGGCGGGGTGGAGCCAAAAAGGCAACAGTTGGCCCGAGTGTTTTGTAAACAAAAACCTGTTCTGCGCCCCAAAACAAACTCTCTCTCCGCGCCCTGCGTCTCACCTACACACAACGCCCCTCTCAAACCGGCGCAATCGCCGCTCCACCACCAAGAGTCTAGAATGGCGCCCGCAGCCGTCCGGCGGGCAACGAAAGATCCCTCTCCCTCATGACCCCCATCCACCTTCAGCTGCCCCACAAAGTGAGGTCAAGTGGGTCAATAAAGACGCACCCTGGCGGGAGGAAGGCATCGTGGGCTTGAGGCGCTGACTCGGGGAGAGCGTCCCGACTCCACC
>JAJJID010000393.1:0-38013 GCA_022204955.1 Macrophomina pseudophaseolina | reverse complement strand
GTCTCTGTCCAGTGGCGCCTCTCTGGCTCTGTTGACGCCATATTAAACCGCACTCCTGCTCCGCTGTATTGTGTCTGTGCAAGCTTGCCACTTTCACTTCAACAGTCTTTTCCAATTCCTTCACTTTTGCTATATTCTGGCCGTTGCCGCTGTTGGCCTTGCCCATTCGGTCCGCAGTTGACCTCCCCTGTGTCTGCTCAGTTTCACTTCTTCACTTGTCGACAAAGAAGCCCTCAGCTTTACCTTCACTCCGTGTCGCACGCGGTCCAAGATGGTGTACTCTCTCAGCTACAGACGCCCAGGATCCGCTGGCTCTGCCTCCTCGTCGGAGCGCACCAGCGACGAGAAAAAGAAATCCATCGACGGGTCGACCACTGCTGGATCACAACACTCGGGCGTGTCTCACGGCATCCCAGACGCACTGTCATTCGATCGGATCATTTCGGGCGGCACCTGTCCGGTACGTGTCACTGCATATACCCGCTCCCTTACTGTAGGCGGTCTGTGTCACTTGGCTGCACAGCATTAGCCGCTGCCGTCACACCGTCATATGATCTTCTTTTCGAGCATCAACGACAGACACATCCAGAATAGCCGAAGTCCACACTGACAGGAGTATTGTAGCCTTGCACCCTCCGCGAGTTCCTCAATTACCTGAAGTATATCGAGCTCTCGGCAGAGAATCTCCAGTTCTATCTATGGTACCACGACTACGTCAAACGCTTCGAGGCACTACCCGAGAGCGAGAAAGCTTTGTCGCCTGAGTGGACTATCGAGCAAGCCGATGCCGAAGCACATGCCGCCCAGCCACAAGGCCGCAAGAAGAAAGCTAGCCCCGAAGCTGCTGCCGCTTTTCAAGGCACCGACTTCTCCGATGTGCCCAAGACCGCAGACAGCGACCGCGCCAATCCCTTCTGGGACAATGCCGCTCGCACGCCGTCAGAGCATAGCAAGAATGAAACCATGGATGCTGCATCTGAACACAGTGGGTTTGATTGGCCAAAGTCACTGAGCAACTCCACGGTCAATCACTGCGAGGCAGCCAAAGATGCTTTTGAGTCTGCCGGCGAGAAGTTCCAACCATGTAAGCTCTTACCACAATGACACCCGCACGCATCCACTAACCCAATCAAGTCACAATCCAGCCGTACCGTGAAGAGATGTCCCGCATTGTCGCCATTTACATCGCCGACGGCGGCGCCCGCCAACTCAATCTCTCAGATCGTGAACGCACCACGCTTCTGCGCGCCTTGGCTCACACGACGCACCCCACCGCCTTCCGTGAGGTGATGCTCAGCGTTGAGTGGACGCTCCGCTGCCAATCTCACCCACACTTCATCCGCTGGACTATCTGCAACGGCAACCGTCCACGCGTCATCTTCGCCCGCGGCCTCGGTGTCTTCACTATCCTCGGCGGCATTCTCATGGGCATCTTGATGACGCTCAGTAACATCGTTCGCGGATACCGTGCTCTTGCTGCCATTCCCCTAGTCATCGGTATTTCAACCATGATAGCCGCGTACAAGGGGATGTGTGTCGTAAGTGTTATTTGCCCCTCAGAAATCTCGCATCAGTACTAATCAAACGTAACAGGTTCTCCACGGCATGCACCATCGCCACCTTCGCCCTTGGGAGCTCTTTACCTCGGACGACGAGCCCGCGATGTACTCGGAGAAGGCAGACGAGAAGAACAGCTTCGAGGACGAGCCTTGGGTCGCCAAATACGAAAAACGCAACATCATCCGCAAGGTCTTCGACCGCGAGGTCTGGGTTGAGGAGCCGGCTATGCGCCAAATTCAGGATACAATTTTCGTACAGAGCTTGATCGGCGCGGTCGTAGCAAGTGTCATCCTCTGTGCTATCTTCGTTGCTGTGCCCAAGGGCGCGTTCTTCTGATTTGGAGGGACCGAAAGAATGTTTTTCCGCGATATGATTCACGATACCCACTAATTTCAAACTTTGCTTGCTGGTCGAAAATTTAACGATATTGAAGGATAGGAGGAGGGAAACTCCCGTCGGTTTCATGGCCATGTGTGAGGATGACATCTGATGATAGTCCAAACTCACTGGCCCTTAGTTCGCCTTTTAAAGTAGTGCTAGTTGTTAGTTAACGATGCGATGAAGAATTCAACCTTATCCATCCATGCAAAATCACCCGCTTGTTGTGAGAAACCATGCTAATTTGGCGCCTTTTCACTCCTGTACGGAAGCACATTCAATCGCGCCGCTTAGCATCTTGGTTTTTGCACGTGCTATTTTAGAAACTTCCTAAGCAAGCAAGGCGGGCCGCGGGGAGATCGGCATGCGCTGCAACAAGCGCGGGCCCCCGATCTTGAACGTCGATCTTGCACGACTCGCTCGCTCCACCCGGGCCAACATCATCGTCATCATCTGATTTTCTCGAACACAAGTAAGTGGGGTTCAGCGTATAAGAGCCTCATTATTCCGCCATCGCAATCCTGGATTTCACCACCATAGTCGCCTTCGACTATCTCCAACCTCATCTTCGCGTTGCCACACCACGATCTTCCCCAACGACGACCCGTCCCTCGCATTGAACGTCCGTTGGCCTTGGATTGCGCGATAACAAGCTCGATTACCATCTCGCCGGCAGCCATTCGCCAGCACTCACAGCCGGTCAGAGAAATTGGAGGGAAAGGAAAAAGCGATTGAGCTACGCTGAAAGCTCCTGGCATCCGCCAAGCCCCATGCCGGCACGATACCAATCTATCCCACTAACAACGCCCAACCACACACCTCCCCGATGGCCTCCCCTTCCCGGCCCTGGACACTCATATCCCCCGCCTCCCGCGGCATCGGGCTTGCCCTGGCTCAGCACGTTCTGCGCACGACGCGCGCTCCGGTCGTCGCCACGGCGCGGGGCGACCTCTCCGCGGCGCGCACCGCCATCCTGCGCGACTTGGCCGACAGCACTCCCAACGCCGAGGAGCGGCTGAAACTGGTGCAGCTGGACTACCTAGGTGCGTCCACACACACACACACACACACGCGCGCGCGCGTACCAATCCCCGCCAAAAACAAAGCACCCATGCTAAATTCTCCTCCGCGTTCGCCATCCCGACAGACGAAGCCACTATCGCCTCCGCCGCGCAAGCCTGCAGCGCCCTCTTCCCACCCAAAGAGCGCTGGCATCTGCACCTCGCGCTGTGCGTGCCGGGGCTCCTCTTCCCCGAGAAGGCGCCCGCGCAGATCTCAGCCGACGACGCGCTGCTGACGCTGCGCACGAACGTGCTCGGGCCGCTGCTGGCGATCAAGCACTTCAGTGCCTTTCTGCCGCGGAAAGCGACCTCGTTGGGCGACGGCGACGGCGACTATGAGGGCCTGCCGCCCCGCAACGCCGTGTGGGCGACCATGTCGGCGCGCGTGGGGTCGATCGCGGACAACGGACTGGGCGGGTGGTACTCGTACCGCGCGAGCAAGGCCGCCGTCAACCAGGTCACGAAGACGTTCGACAACCATTTGCGGGCGAGCGCGGGGCAAAAGGCGATGGCGGTGGGCTTGCACCCGGGGACGGTGCGGACGGGGTTGAGCAGGGAGTTTTGGGCGAATGTGAAGGAAGGGAAGCTTTTCGAGCCCGGGTATGCGGCGGAGAGGCTGGTGGAGGTCGTGAGGGGGTTGGATGTGGAGAGCGGGAGGGGGATGTGTTGGGACTGGAAGGGCGAGGAGGTGCCGCCGTGAGGTCACGTCATGTAGAAAAAGGCAAAGGCACGCCCATGTGCGCTCATTTGCATTCTTGAAGTTGATCATGTAGTTGTATTAAAGTTGAAAAAGATGCCGCGGGTGGCCTGTTTGTGCAAGTGTTCGTTCATCGTACAGTCGTGGCCGGGGCAGGCGTGCCCTTACTTGTTCAGCTCGGCGGCGCGGGCCTTGAGCTCCTCCTTGCTGGCGGGCTCGCCGAGACCCTCGGCCATGACGGGGCCCTGTATGAGGTGTGAGTGCTTAAATGGCTATGCTGGGACGCGGAACTGTGACGTACGGGAGCGGCCTTGTGGTCGTTGGCATGAGCCTTGTTTTGGGCGCCGCCAGACGTGGCGCCGGTGTCGGCCTGGTGCATGGGATGGGAAGAGGCAGTGCTGTCAGACGACTCCTTGGCAACCTGGTCGGTGATGCCTGTGAGTGATCTCGTCGTCAGCATGTCAGGCATACCAATAAGAAGCACGCCTCTCGACGGGCGGGGTCGAAAGATGCTGAGCAGGGATTGGGTTCGACATACTGCCAGTGGCGTTCTCTTCAGCGGGGTGGACGGGCATGGTGGCGAAGAGGTCTGAATGCGAGTATATGCTGGGCTATGAGGTGGAAGTTGCAGATAAGCTCGGATAGGTGTGCAAGAGTCAGGGCGGATTCGTTGAATATATCAGGCAGCGCCCAAGAAGAATGACGTAGGAGAAGGCGTCAGGTGTCGGCGGGTCGATTGGCTCGATGCAAGATTGACGCGCATAACCGCAGCTAGCCGGCCAAAGTAACACGCCTTCTTCACGCAGCTGTGAGCCTGCTGTCGTGCGCGTCTTGCGCGGTGCCCCAGCGTAATGGCATGCGGAGACTGACGTCATGACCCCCGCGGTCCTTATCGGCGCTGCGGGGTCAAAAGCATGGGGTGTGTGGCTCTTTGTTTCTCGTCCGTTTCGAATCCCACCTGTGCCGCCTCACACTTCGCAATGAAGACGGCCCGTTCTGCCGGGCTGCCTTCACACAGAACAGGCATCTATGTTTTGGAGGATTGGCACTTCGGCTGAATCAATCCGTATTCATGATGAGAATTTCAACGCACGGGGCGGCTTTGTTCTCACCTCCATCTGCCCAATGCGGCCGTTATACAAAAGGCTTTTAAGCTTAACAAAGAGTTACTGACAAAAAGGCGTCACGGTCGCACTTGCACAACATTTCGTCGTGTCCTGCTAAACCGAATCACTCACGCAGACAGCTTGCAGCTATCATCACCATGGAGACCGAGGCTGCCGCCTTCGCTTTCAACCCTCAACCTGACACCAAGACCGTCCATTTCCTCGTCGGCCCCGAGCGCTATGCTCTATCTGCAAATGAAGGCCTGCTCAGGCAGCACTGCTCATTCATTGACTATGCTCTCACCGATGATGGGCGTAGCTCCACCGACGAGCCTTTCGAGCTACCTACCGAGGACCCCGATGCATTTGTTGGTCTTCTCTGGTGGGTCCACGAGGGCGCCTTCCGCCATCCCGATACCATGGAGAACATGCCCTCCTTCCATATCATACACATGATCAAGATCTGGATCCTCGCCGAGAAATACTCCGTTCCTCTGCTCCAAGAACGCATGATCAGCTTTGCCCAGATGACCTACGCCGATTTTGAAGATCCGCATGACTTCCCCGTCGACTTCTCTGTCCTCGAGTACCTTTCAAAACATACAAACGAGGGTAGCCACATCCGCCAGCTTTACCTCGTCTTCGTTGCCTACTCCAGGCCTGCAATTGACGCCGGAAGTGGCCAAAAAGTCCTGCTACCATTCGATGACGACGAGCGCAATCAGATGCCCCTCGACATATTCGACGAGATTCAAAGCTGTATCGAAGCCAGACAGGACAAGGGCGACACCCTTGGCTGGGCCGACGACACCGACCTGCCCAATGCTATAATGTTTCTGGAGCTTGTGAGCCAGTTGGACAAAAGATCGCGCGATATTCTTAATTACATCGTTGAAGAGGCCGTAGAAGGACCACTTCGTGGGTAGTGGAATGCACAATACCCTTTCAATTATGCAAAACTTCCTGCGTATTACTCAGTTGGAAATGTCCGATTGTTATTAGTGAGCAGTACGCAGTTATCATGGTAACTGGCCTCCTGCCATGTGTTTCTCACTCTCCATTCGGAGCATAATGCGAAAAAGCCAGATCCTCAACCATTGCGGAGGTGAGGAAAATGAAACAAGCATCTTGTCTGCGATTCGCAGTGCAGCTCGATTGTCCGCATTCGACACTCTTTATAACCCCAATCCGTGGTGCCCATTTTATTCCATAGAGAGTTGCTGCGCACCGAGGCCTCTGATTTAACCTCACCTCATCCGTGATTTTGTTTCATTACTTCATCCATCTCCAAGACACATACAAACACGCTACATGCGGTAAAGTGGCAAGAAAAACGACCCGCGAACGCCCAGGATGAAGCTACCTTGCGAGTTTTCAGTGGCCATATCAGGGCACTGGCCATCCCATCAAAAACACATCGATAAATGGAAAATAAAATTGAAAGGTACCATCCCTAAGAATATGTCGCTCCTCGTACTCTGAAAAGATGCACCCATGACTTGATGCCCAAGCGGGCTCATCAAACGTACCTCACCGATGAGTTATGCCCACAGCTAGTGCTTTATCCAATGAATGATGGAACTGAAACTACCAACAACACTCTCACCCCCCACCCGCGAATGCCACTGTAGCTTCCAGCTCAACGTCTCCTTCCCCACAGCCACCAAAGATATTCCATCCACCCTCCGCCTTCCCCGCCTCCATTAGCGTACCCGTACTCCGCCACCACAGCCATTTTTCCGACACCGCCTTCTGTAGCAACGCTTGCCGCTTCCCCAACAGCCATGAAACCCCACCCCCGGGGGCCACTCACAGCCTCAAGACATGGTCTGAGCACGCTCCCCCGCCGCCCACCTACCCGACGGCGCAGGGGTGCGAGTTATGGGCTAAAGCCGCCAGATACACGCGCATAAGCATGCATCCTTGGAAACCTCACAAGCAGCTCACCCAATACGCCGTGCTTTGTGAGGCGTCAGCGCCGTTTGGGTTTCTGGCGTTTGAGCTCGATCCCAGCTTGCTGGCGGGATACCTCGGAGCGTTCGCAGTTGCCGGATGTATTTGTGCGCTTCATGATGGATGTAAGACCGAGGCGGGAGGTTTGGGTTTCAGCAGTGGTGCAAGTCGTGGAGACGAGACTGCTGCACCTGGTTAAAGAGATCTTGCGGTGTTGGGCTGCCGTCCCCGCCCCCTTTCACCGGGGAAGGGAAGGGAAGGCTGAGTGGGACGCCGGGGCTGGCGAACGGGATATAGATGGGGATGGGGGTGCCTTTTTGTGGAGCCTGCTTGGCTTCCGAAATGTGATAGGCAATGATGGTGGAGGCGCAGGACGTGGATGAGCAGAACAAGGCTGAGCTCATGGACAACCCTTGAGTGAGATATCTGTAAACTGTGGAGGAGGTTACAGTCAGATGCTTTTTACTAATGGGGACAGAGCTTATTTGCTGAGGATGGGTGATTCATAAAAGTCTCCAATGCATTTAGTAATACCAATAAACCTCTGAAATCTCGCTGTCTTCGACTTGATTTGTTGACTGCATGCTGAACCACCTATTGGGATCTCATTGTCCAGCTTCGGCGCGCATTATTGCCTCTTTCTGTGATTGTTGGCGCCTGACCTTGCGCTGCAGGATCGGCATATGTAATGCATTGTCAGCAGGCCAATGCTCGCAAGGTGGTATGGCCAAAGGAAGAAAGCTGACGAGGCAGCCTCATCCTCCCGGATCCCCTCTCCAGTCCTTCTCCACTCATTCTCCACTCCAACCCTCAACCTGTCCGAAGCAAACGAGCGGCACACATTGATTTCTGCGTTTTAAGCTACAATCTCGAGTCTCTCGATATGACCCGTGACAAGGTCCTAACGTTCCGCGCCCGTCAGCTCCCGCAGAACATCGACGAGGCTGAGGCGACCCAACTCCTCCTCCTGCAAGCATTCAGACCAGAACAAGCTGTGAATGTGCGCATAGGCTCCTTAGCTGATAGCCTGGCTGCTTATGACGCGAGTCCGTCCAAGACCGCTACATTCACCGTTGTACCTCTTCCCGCATGCCTCAAGGATCAAAGAGAAAAGCATTTCATCGTGGAGAGAAACGGAGTGGATTGCGATTTCATTATTGATAAGCATTTTCTGGACTTCACGGTCCTAAACCAAGTCAATGATGACGATCACCTTCTCGAGTATGTCTTTACCTCCTTGGATTTGTTCCTTCCCTGTACTCGAATCGTCCTTTAAAACCGACTCATTACTGTTAGCTGTATTGCCATCAGTGGCCTGGGAAGCCACCCGTTTGGATCCTGGCAACAACGTGGAGATGGCGATTGTTTCATGTGGCTCCGAGATGGGCTTCCGAAGAATCTCAATGGAGTCAGAACCATCCTATACGGATACGATTCACACATCGTCCTGAGCCACTCTTTCCAGAATATTACTGACATAGCTATGAAATTGGTCAAGCGCCTCACAGTCATGGGATTTGGTTCAGCTCTTTCAAAACCACTTATATTTATCGCCCACAGTCTTGGAGGAATCATCCTGAAGGCAAGCATGGTTGTTCTTACAGGATATTCAGACCGCCAGCCTTCCATAATTGGATGCATTAAATCAGCCATCTGTTTTGGTGTACCTCATAAAAGGATTGACGACACCTCAATTGATTACTATGGTCAAAGGTCAGCCAAATGAAAAGCTGGTACAGACGCTCTGCGTAGATTCGGAATATCTCCAGCACATCGACATGTGCTTCAACGGCATCCAGAAGCTCCGCAACTTTAAGGTGGTGTCATTTATGAGACGAAGACCACAAAAACTGTGGTTGTGGGTAAATCTTTCGGCCGTTCAAGCACCCTTACTAATTGACTTAATAGAAAGGTCCTAGCGGGGAGTGGAGCAGGAGCGGGCCAGACGTGGTCATGGTACATCGCGACTCGGCCATTCACAAATGCTCACTGTCCCTGGATGATTTCTATAGCATAGATGAGGACCATTTCATGATGGTAAAGTTCGCCAAAGATGATGCCAATTACGTCAACGCATTGAATTGTATCAAGCAAGCTGTGGGGCCTACCAAGACAAGAAGGAGCAGGAAAATCGAAGAATCTACTCAAAGAACCCGACCATTGGACCTCTTGGAAGATGCCTTTGCAGAAACGTCAGCAGACTGCAAAGAACCACTCGAGAATAGGCAATACAACGACTGGAAAAGGGAGAGAAATTATACTACCAGGGTATTCTTGGCCCACTTATTTATTTTATGTGCCGTATAATGCTAAAACCTTGGCCAGAAATTTTGGGATCCTTAAGGTTGGAAATCCTGGACCGTAGGCTCCAGAATGTATCCGCACAATTCGCTTCTACGTTCGAATGGGTCTTCCAAAACGAGACACTTGATATTCCGCGATGGTTGCAGAATGGCAGTGATGTGTACTGGATCCACGGGAAGCCAGGTTCCGGCAAGTCTACATTGATGAAATACATATTCAGTCATCCTGAGACAGCGGCGTTGCTGGATACCTGGGCGCCACCAGGGATTCTCGTGAAGGCTGGCTTCTTCTTCTACTACCGGGGCTCACAAATACGGAAATCGTTCCTAGGTTTGGTCGGGAGTGTCTTGTCTCAAATTCTCGATCAAATCCCACACCTCTGCGAATTTATACCGGCAGACTGCCTTCCAAAGAGCCGAAAAGAGCCTTCTGATTGGAACCTCAAGAATCTCCGAGGTGCTTTGAAAGCAGTGCTCACTCAGGAGAAAATCAGGTTGAATATCTGCTTTTTCATTGACGCTCTTGATGAGTTTGATGGCCATCTCGAATTAATCGCGGAATTTATTGAATACCTGATTTCTCTGAAGTACACCACAATATCCCAAGCCAAAATCATGTTTTCCAGCCGGCCCCGCAATATCCTCAACGCTCGCTTCGGACAGTTTCAAACCCTCCAAATCCAGGACTACACTAAAGGTGACATAGAGCACTGTACAGCTGGAAGGATAGAGCAATGCCCGAGTGTGATTGGTCAGATACGATCTTCGCACAAGGCACGAGAAAGCGCTATAATAATCCGGAACGAAATTACCCGGAGAGCCAATGGCGTCTTCTTGTGGGTGAGGCTGGCTTTAGACAAGGTTACCGAAACCTTGGAAGCTCGGAACATTCCGACAGCAGAGGAATCATTACTAATCATCCAGCAATTGCCCTCAGAACTAGACAGCTTCTACATCTCTATCATCGAACGTATTCCACAGGATTTCTGCTGGAATGCGTACCTCACATTGGACACTCTCCTGCGATCCATTGATGAACCTTCTCTTGGAGAGATATACTGGATTACCGAATTATCCGCGTGCAACACTATGCAAGAATGCAAAATCCGCATAGGTCGTGGGCAGAGGATAACGAGATTTTGTAGAAGACTGCAGGATACATGTGGAGGACTCGTTGAGCTCGTGGCGGAGCCTACTCCTCATGGTGGCCAGATTCGTCTCATGCACGAAACTGTCCGAGAATTCATTAGTCGTCCAACATTCCAAGCATTGCTCATCGGGGACTCCTCTCTTTTGCGGGCTCAAAATGGGTACACTGAGCTCACGAAATGGAAATTTAGTGTGCTACAATTCTCGGACCAGCTCTTCTCATTCGGCTCGCTCACAGAAAAGTCAACATTCTCTCGTGTACGGGATTTGTTGAGGTATAGCCATCTTTCTTAGTCCACTACTGGACTGTCTCAACATGATCTGTTCGACTCCGTATCAAAGGAATTGTTTTTTTTTTTTCGATCAACGGGCAGCTGTCTAGATCCGGCGTACATGCAGTGCTAGACACACCCAAGCCCAAGCTGGCAGCGCCATCACCAATAATTTTTGCCAGTCGTACATGCCTTCTGCTATACATGCGGAGAGTTTTGAAAAGCAAGATAGACCGGAGGTCAAACGATATTGGCATCGCAATCGAGGCGGTTGTGGATGAAGTTATAACGGGTAACCCTTTGTTCCCGCGCGACCTCATTCGCATGCTGGAATTCCTCCTCAGCAAAGCAAAAGGCAAATATGGTCAAACCAAGTCTTGCCCTTTTGGGCGCCTTATATGGGGGTTTCAGCGAATTCATCAATTGCAGATGCAGGTTTCCATCGATTTTAGTCAGCGCCAATGTTGAAAGTAACAACAGTATTCCTCGAGAATGGATAAGATCCAAACGGGAGATTACCTGGGGTCTACATGCCTGATCTGGACTCTGCTGGCAAATTATCTCACTACCGCCCATTACACATATCAAACGGCCCAATGACAGACCTTCTCCTGAGGTTTAATGCGGACGCCAACGGCAGAGACAGCAAAGGCAGAACTCCGCTCGATGCCATGATCCGGGTGGTAGCGCGTTCATACACCGTATTATCGTGACATTCAAGGGCGTCTAACGAGCTTGAATTAAGGGCCCTGGCAGACTCTATCAACACTTTGGTCAGATCAGATGGGCTTATTACTCGATCCGGACTGCAGGACCTTCCCGTCTGTCTTCGCGCCTTCCGCACAGTTAGACTCAGTGACGTAAATCTGGAGATACTTCCCCAAAAGTCGTTACAAAGATGTTATCTCTCATCGTGGGATATCCGTGTGGTGCCTTTCACAAGAGCATGTAGGAACGCGGCAAGGAAAATTGTCGAGCCGGATTATGTGGCATGAGGTAAGAGAGTACTCCCCCACTAATAGTGTTTCTCCTATGTTTCCTAGCAAAAAATAACAGTAGAAATTGAGGTTTTAGGTAGCCGCTTTTGTTTGATATGCAGAATCAAAATTATAGGACTTAGCTACTGGATATGATGATGGCCAGAAGTTACAAAGCTCTCCGCCCGCTTGCTCTGTACGCGCACCCTAAGCTTGTGTAAAGCCATCTACAAGCCCTGAAAGCAAACAACGTCCGTGAGAGTATTTCTGAATCATTCCCCGATTATCAGAGCCTTGAGCTACAGTTGCTGGCAGCCAAAGTCGGCGTTCAACATTACACAGCCTATCGTCTAAACCTCCTTCGCCTTCCAGCTATTTTCCTTCTTGTATTTGCTGCCATCCACTATCGCAGGAGCCATGCCGGTGAAGTAGTCTCTGCCCTTGATTAACCAGACGAAGAAGCTTGGAAGCTTCCAGCCAAATACAGCACCGACACCCTTACTCTGACCAATGGGTACGACTTGCGTCTCCTTCTCGTTTGGCTTGTAAGGGCGATCAGGGCCCTTGGGCTTCGCATCAGCCTTCTCGCCACCGGCCTCGGCGAAGGCGTGGAGGTCGCGGGAGAGGTTCGTCATCACGACGGGGACCTGCCGAGCCGCACGTCAGCATGCGAGACTAATTTGGAGAGAATTGGCACGATACTTACCGCAGTGTCCAGATCCATGACACCTCCACGAGAGTAGTTGCCGACGTCACCCAAGACGTAGACACGCGGGCCGGCCTCATCCACGCGCAAAGTCTTGCCATTGGCCTTGACGTAGCCCCTCTCATTGACAAGATTCCTGGGCACAAAGTCCGTGTTCGGCGTCACGCCCGTCGCCGGGATATACACGTCCGTAGTGACGGACTCGCCATTGCTGAGCGTCACCGTCGTCGTGCCGTCCTTGTTCTGCTCCGCCTTCTCCACGCGCACATTCGGCTTCACCACCACGCCCAGGCGCGAGAGGAAGCGCGCCGCCTTCTCCGCAATTGCCGGCCTCAGCGCCGGCAGGATCTTGTCGGCATCTGTCGTAACAGTGATGAGGGCCTTGGGGTTCTTCGGCGGGCCGGACTGGAACCAGCCGGGCTTGCCGTTCAGGTACTCGCCAATCTCGCCGGCCGTCTCGACGCCGACGGGCCCGCCGCCGCCGATGAAGATGCTCTTGGCGTTCTTGATGGCTTCCTGGATGGAGAGCAGGGCGTCCTTGCTCTCGTCGGCGGAGCCATGCAGGCCGAAGGCCGGGGTCGGGGTACGGGTGCCGGTCGCAACGATAAGGGCGTGGTAGGCGAGGACCTGCTCGGCAGGCGCGTCGCCAGTGACGCCCTTGACGGTGATGGTGCGCGCAGCGGGATCCCAGGCGGCGGCGGCAGTGCCGACAAGGAAGGTCAGCTTGCTGCTGTCGTACTGCGCCAGTCCCGGCGCGATGGGGTAGAAGACTTTGGAGGTGGGCATCAGCTGCGAGGACACGGCGGCGCGGGGGCCGGCGATGCGGTAGAAGAAGTCGCTGGAGGGGCTGACGAGGTAGACGTGGTATTTCTCGCCGTTGCGCGTGGGCAGCGTGGGCAGGATGTGCTTCATAATGTAGTGCGTTGCGCCCAGGCCGGCCCAGGCAGCGCCGAGCACGACGATGTTGAGCTCCTTGGAGGAGGACATGGCGGATGGTAGACTGAAAGGAGAAGTACGCGCTGGAAGCTGGAGAAGACGAGAACGCGCAATGTGCTCAAGCAAAAGAGGAAGGAAACTCTGTGATGCGTCAGGAGAAGCTGGCGCGTGGTGGCTGACTTTGTTGTTGTAGGGATGTCCGGAGATGCAGGGATGGTAGCTGCAGCGCGACGGGTGAGGGGAGTCCGAAGGAAGCTGTGGCGCTGGCGATGCTGGAGGAGTCGCAGCGGGCTGGGAGGCGGCGGGTAATTAAATATTTGAAAAGGCGCAAACAACCTTTTTTGACGCCTTCTTCGAGCTTCTCTTCCACCAGCACCGCCTCCACGTTAATGGCATGCTCCGGGGCCATTACTGCGGAGAAGACAGGGATGCAGCTGGGAGCTATGGCCATTCCGTGGGGTGATGCCAACACAACCATCTCCCAGCTCATTACAAAGCACGTCCGGCAACGGCTTCGCTGCCTTCCGGAGACACGGGAGGATAGCATGGTGCCCTTTTGGGTGTAAACTTCAACTGACAACCTGACAGCTCGGCGCATGTGTAAGCATCGGCCGAAGAGACCGACATCAGCTGGCGGCGACGAAGGATTGCACTCATCTCATTCCGCGACACCGGTTTGCCCGACAGTGTACATACATTTGGCCCCTGATGAGGCATGCACCGACGCGTATGCCACCACCCGTGCCAATCCGCTCAGCAGCCTCCGTGAAACCGGCGCGTTTCACTGCAACAGGCGGCTGTGTCACAACGGCTAAGAATGGAATACAGGCTGGCCTTGCATCGTAGCGTTGACCCGCAGCAGCAGATGCAGCTCTGAAAGAAAGCGAGCTTGGTGCCAGACGTGTGCGACGGTGCCACACGAACGGACGGCGGACCCCCAAAGCGCAACAATTCCGCGCGGTGGCTCGTGTGCCAGGGCGGATAGATCCGCCATCATTATCTTATCGGCGTATCGGCTTAACTCCTATCGCCGCGACTGACGCGAGAGACCCCGCAAGTCGCGTCTCTCGTCTCCCACCTTTTGCTTGGTTTTTTCTTTCCTTTTTTTTTTTTTGACGCGTTGAGTGACAATGCACCTGCTGCACCCCCAAGCTCGCTAGATTCCTTCCTTCATTCTATCAATTCCTCCAGCATGTCGAACACTGCCCCGCGAGCCGCTGTCGGCATTATCTCCATTGGTGAAATGGGCGTCGGCATTGCTAAACTCCTTCGAGCATACGACTACGAAGTTCTTACAACTACCGCTGGACGGAGGTACCTTCCACCGATTCTCATTTAGCAACTTCAGTACATGCCTCGCATATGCCTCACTACCAGGTCATATCTCGACCAACTTCCCGCCAACGTTTTTCACCCGCGTACCTACTCGACGACTTCGCCGTGTGACCACTCTTCTCTTGACCACTGACCAACGAGAGCAGTCCCGCAACTTCAAAACGTGCTACAGACGCCGGAATAACCGTACTCCCCACAGACGCCGCTCTCGTCGAAACGGCCGACTACATCCTCTCCATTGTCCCGCCCCGAGATGCCATCGCAACTGCCAACCGCATTATCGATGCCTACACCAGCACATCCCGGAACAACACAAAACCACCTCTTTACTTCCTCGACCTGAACGCAATCGCCCCCTCCACCGCTCGCACCATCGAATCAGACATCACCTCCCGCGCCCCGGCCATCCGCTTCGTCGACGGCGGCATCATCGGCATGCCACCAACCCCCCACAACGAGCCCCAGTCCTCCACCCCCTCGGAACCCTCTTCCTCCCCCTCCACCGACCCAGCACTAGCAAGCAGCCTACTCACCTGGAAGCGCCCCTCCATCCCCGTCTCCGGCCCGTACGCCATCAGTGCCGCGCCCCTCTCCGGCGCCCACCTCGCCACCGTCCTCAGCATAAAGCACCTCAGCAACGAAATCGGGCCCGCCTCCGGTCTCAAAGCCTCGTGAGTCCCCCCGCCCCACTTCAAATCATACACGCCTACACCTACATCTACACCCACCCTTATCCAATCAGTGACTGACTTTTTCCCCGCATCTAGCTTCGCCGCCCTAACGAAAGGCTTCACAGCCCTCTCCCTGCAGTCCTACAGCACCGCCCATCAGCTCGGCGTGCTGCCCGAGCTCCAGCTCCAACTCTCCGCCCGCTTCCCGCACCACCGCGCCGCGGCCGAGCGCAGCATCGTCAGCATGCAGCACAAGGCGTACCGGTGGGTGGGCGAGATGGAGGAGATCGGCACGACCTTCGCGGACGAGGGCGGGTGGGGCGACGAGGCACGCGTGTTCGAGCAGGTGGCGGGCGTGTATCGCGCGGTCGCGGAGGAGACGGCGCTCGGGACCGAGGAGGGGAGGAGAGGTGATGTGGAGGGCGTGGTGGGAGAATTGGTGGAGGGGCTGAGGAGGGGGAGGGGGGAGGGGGGAGGGGAGATGAGGGAGGAGAAAGCGAGCTCTCGATCGGGGTGTCCACCGACAATAGAAGATCCTCGGAGGGTTGTGGCGTCTAGAATTGGAGAGGCGGTTTTTACGGAGGCACGTTTCACGGGGAGTATGGATACACACAGAAAGAAAACCGTCAACACCGTACACGGCCCTCCGCACTGAGCCGCGCAAAGATCACTAGCTCCTAGCAGCCGGTTAGACGAAGCAAAATTAGCACCAATGCTTTTCTACGCATTGCAAGTGTGTGCCGACGTATCCGGGCAGATGTTCCGTGCTGTACCCAGCTGCCGGCCAAGCTTGCGCTCGGAGGCTCGCAGCCAGCTCCCCTATATCACCGGCCATCTCCCAACGAAGTGTGGCTGGCGGACATCCGTGCAGCAGATCCACTTCTTCGCCAGACGTACGACAATGCAACACGGACCCCCCCCTTGGCCCCCCTCCCCCTCTCTTGCCTCTTCCTCCAACGCACAATCCTCCAGGGTCCTGCGATCCGATATATTGGGCCTACAAACCAGCTGCGCACGGCAGATCAGCGCGTGGCGTGGCGTGGCGTGGCGTGGCGGACACAAGCTTCCCTCCGTTATTCTGTCAATTTTCCTCTCTCCATTGATATTCCTAAATAGAAAACGCACATCCCAAGACCGCCATCTTTTCTCGCTTCGAAGGAGATCCCCCTCCTCCATCCCTCCCTTTTTTTTTTCCTTTTTATATTTCCCTCCGCAACACGTGGGAGCGGAGTGGAGTTGGCGAGAAAGGAGGGAGGGCCCGCATGACAAGCTAAGCTCACTCGCATCGAAAGCGTGGGGACTGTTCGGTTACAGAAGGGCATCGCCGCCCCTCCGAAGAAGATCTTATATCCCCTTTTAACCAAGCAAACCCCTCTTTTTTGTCGCCCCCTCCCTCGTCCAGGTACCGAAATCCGAACGCGGAAACAAACGCGATAGCACGATATCAGACGGAGGATATTCGGTTGCAATGCGTACGGGTTCTTAATGATTGATGAGCACGTTCCCCACCACGAAACTACCCGGCTCCGGTCACAGACACACCTTACGCCGGACCAAACGCCTTTCGCTATGCAAAAGAAAAAATAAATCAAGGAAATAAGTCAAACAAGCCCGCCAAAGACGTATTGGTCGGAAGAAGCCGTGCGACTGTATCTGTCCCAAAAAAAAGGAGTATATCAAAAACGTAGTCGTCGGACAGAACGGGTATCGTGGGAGAAGCAGACAACGAAAGTTTTGGACAAGAAGCGAACACAGGGGAAAAAAAAAGGAGAAGTAGCAGGGTCGAGGGTCAAGCATGATACGAAAAAAAAGGACATGAAGGGGAAAATGTAGTGAAACGGGTCATGTGTCGAACCAACGCGTCCAATGGGAACGAGCACAGACTCATTTTCGATTTTAGATGTCACGGTACCCGCCAGGGGCTACGTTCCTATTGGCGCCGAGACGCTCCCACGGACTCGACGTCTGCGCCCTCTCGACGGGCGGCCGCGGGGCGTTGAATGCCTGGTACGGGCTCGCTGTCGCGGCGCGGTCCATGGGAGGACGCGGCGGGCCGCCGTATGACTGGTATGGGCTGGCAGTGCCTGCCCTGTCGATCGGCGGCATCGGCGGGTGGTGCTGCTGATAGGGATCCTGGTACCCGTTGTGCATGGAGGGCTCGTAGCGTGTCGAGCCTGAGGGCGCGTAGCCGGTGGGGGCATGGCTTGGCGCGTAGCTGCTGGCCGTGTCGTACGGCTGGCCGTACCCACCAGGACCGCGGTCCTGACCGTAGCTCTGTTGCCCGTACGGGTCGTTGGCGTAGTGATAAGGCTGATGTTGCTCCTGCTGGCCGTATGGTGAGGGCGAGGCGTGGCGCGCCATACCGTACGGGTTGTGTTGCGGCTGCTGCTGGCCATTGAAGTATCCACTTTGGTCTGCTCCGTTGCTGTAGATATCGCCGTTGGAGAAGTTTGAATTGGGCGGGTGGATAGGCTGCGGCTGAGCGGGGAAGCCGTAATCCGACTGCGGCGCAGGCGAATGGGTGCGAATTGGACTGGGCCCGACGCTGCTGCTCGTCGGAGACATTCCGGGCTTCATGTCCAGCCGCTGCATTTCCATGTCGTCCGGCTGCTGCTTTACCGGGTCTTCGTGCACTTCCACCTTGGTGCTCTTGGCGGTATCCCAGGTCGGCATTGCGGGGAGCGCATCCTCATTGAACTTCTTGTCGCTCGAGACGTCGAAGGTGGCGTACTGCGGCACATTGGTCTGGTTCCATCCTGGTCCTGAGTACATAGGCGGGGGTTGCGACTGGTACTGCTGGTTATTGGGGAAGGCCGAAGGCGGCGGCGACTCGACACGCCTGTGGCCCTTCCGGGGCCCGGGACAGCAGGCATTGCAGCAGCTCAGGCAGCCGCAACAACATTGCGCACCGCAGCAAAGGCAGCGCGCGCAGCAATATAGCAGCGAGAAGACAATGAGGCCGCCGATAATGATGGCAGCAATGACGGGCCATCTGAGAGTCGGTTTAGCGCCGCCGCAAGGCTGTTTCCCGAACGGGAGATAACGACTCACTTGCAGTAGGCTTTGGACATGCATGCGTCCCATGAGCTGAAGGAGCTTTTGACGCCGTCGATAGTGCCGCTGAGGTCGCGCCTCCCTATGGGCATCATAGGGGACGGCATGGTGGATGGATGGTGATGATGGCTCGAGGCTGCACGCTCAACGTGTTTCAATCAGGCAGTGCAGCGCCAGGCTACGGGTGCGGGATTTTGAGCCAAAGATGAGCGATTGCCTGAGCCGGGCGAGTCCGCGAGGCTCTGCGAGCAAGGCTCAAGGGGTGGTAGGAAAAAGCACCGCGTAGGGCTGTGGATGCGCAACCGGGCTTCAGTGCCGGGTCACTGCAGAGGTTTTGAGGAGGGGAAAAACAGTAAATTGGAGGCAAAGAGCGACGGAAAGAAAGGCGTTTCGCGGCGAGTGATAAAGTGACAGGAGAGGGCGGATGTTTCGCTGGATGCGGCTGGTCGGCAGCAAATGAAGATGAAACACTGGGGACAAACCAGCCAGAGATTGCGATCTCCCCACCTTCTTGGCACCGTGCTCCGGCGCTTCTGTGCGTCACTGACGGCCGCCGAACCGCTGGTCCCTTGCACATCACTTGTGGCGTCTGTGGCGGTGCGCTACGCTTATTCCTGTCGCTGTCACTGCGTCCCGTCTGTCCTGCGCGGCCATGAGCTACTTATTGCCCCCCCGCCGCCTCCTCACGCTTCCAAATCCACTCGAAACGAGCCCTCAATGCGTCGCTAGCAGCGCGCGAGGGCCGCGCGCGGGGCCAGGCCGGCCACGACACAGCAATTGCGCCAAGGGACAACGAAATTTTGCACGCTCAGATCGGCCATCACACGTCACACTCTTTGCTCGTAAAGGTATTTCTAGTCATGCTGCACCCACCGCACACTGCGATCAACGCTGCCTGTGCTTCTCCCCGCACATGCACAGCCATACCTCATGCCTTTACCGACCTGCCCCTAACGTACACCTTTGCGATGTTCCGGTCGTCTCCCGTCATCAAAAACTTCTCGAACACGGTCGCCAGGTCATCCTCGTCCTCGACCGGCGTGATGATGCCCGCTCCGGCTCCCAGGGTGTGGATCTCCAGCGCATCGAACTCCTTGCCCTCCGCAAAGTTTCCAATCTTGTCCTGGAGGCCGCAGACCTGCGCACCGCCCAGCGTCGCCAGGAAGAAGGTCTCGTTGAGGCTGAGAGCCGGATCAACCCCCTCGGTAGCGACTTCGCGCGCCTTTGAGACAATGAACGCCTGGCGCATCGCGTCGAGGATAGACGAGGAAAAGCCGCCGCCGCTATCGGTACCCAGGCCTACCTTGATTCCGTGACGCAAA
The DNA here is from genome assembly GCA_022204955.1 of Macrophomina pseudophaseolina. Lineage (NCBI taxonomy): Eukaryota > Fungi > Ascomycota > Dothideomycetes > Botryosphaeriales > Botryosphaeriaceae > Macrophomina > Macrophomina pseudophaseolina. The sequence continues at coordinate 18,533 of JAJJID010000393.1, read as the reverse complement.
TACTCACGGATTGGTGCTGCCATGAAACCGCCAATGGTTGTGTTAGAGATGGGACAGTGAGCCACGCCGCAGCCCAGTGTTGCGATCTTGTCGACCTCGTAGTCCTCGAGGTAGATGCAGTGGGCCAGGATGGTGCGCGAGTTGAGCAGGCCGAACTTGTCGTACAGATCGGCCTCGTTGCTGAACTCGTGATAGAGTGTCTTGGTGAAGGAGATCTCGTCCTCGGCCTCGTTGAAATGCGTCTGGATAGGCAGGTCGGGATTGGCCTCGGCGATCTTGCCAAGGCCGGCAAGGAGATCTCTGTCGCAGGAGATGGCGAAACGCGGTGTCAGCGTGGGCGTGACAATCTTGTGTTCCGGATCCAGCTTGCGAACATGGGCGATGAAGTCCTCCGTGGCGTGCAGCGAGTCCTGGGCGCTGGCGTCGCAGCAGTACTCGGGAGCGTTCTGGTTCATGTTGCACTTGCCGACGAGGGCGCGCTGGCCCTTCTCCAGGCACAGCTCGGCCAGGATCTTGGTGGCCTCGCCATGCACGCTGCCGTAGTACGAGGCTGTTGTGATGCCCTGTCTCAGGAAGCCGTCGACGCAGCTCGAGTAGGTCTTGCGCGCGTAGACGGGGTCGGCGAACTTGGCCTCATGCGGGAAGGTGATCTCCTTGAGCCAGTCGAGCAGCAGCAGGCCGCGGCCGGTGCCACGTTGCGCCCACTGAGGGGCATGGTTGTGCGTGTCGACGAATCCGGGGATCAAGAACTGGCCGCGCTCCAGGTAGCGGATGCGCAGCGACCCGGCGCCTGTGCCGTACTCGGCGATGAGGGCGGCCACCTGGGCCTTCTCAACGTGCTCGCGGAAGAGGGCGATCCTGCCGTCGGGGCCAACCAGCAGCAGGCCCTTCTGGCATATCTGGACCTCGGTGGGCGAGACGGAGTGGATGATGGGCCCGTAGAAGGCCTGTTCGAGGCGCAGATCACGGGCGGAGACGTCCAGGCCGGTGGGTTCATCGGCCATGGTGAAGGCGTGCAGTGGTCAATTCCGAGCTCTTTCCTGCAATTTTGTGGGGGGGCAGTGCGGACGAAGCGGGCAGCAGGGCCAGGCGTTTGATGTAGAGGGCTGTGTCTTGGTGTTGAGCAGCAGAGGGGCACCCCTGAAAGCGGTGAGAGGGCGAGGCACCCACTTTTGCGGCGGGGATCCCAGGCAGATCATCAACCTCTGCCTGCTCGGGAAACAACTGCTGTCACAACCGCAGCTTTGCATTGGGGCGGCCAGCAGGAAATTTTGATGCATAAATCTCCTCCTGCCTCCGCGATTGGCTGCCTGGTTGGTTCATCGCCCAGAGTGCTCGGGCACCGCGGACCCTGAAGATCGTGGTGGCGTCCGCGACAGGCGCCGTCGCAAGTGAAGAAGCAGCTTAAGCAACGCTCCCGGTGGACCAATGGTTGCGCACCAATGCGGTGGCTTCTACTTTTCAGCACCAGAGAGAGCTATGCGTGCGGCAGATCAGTGCAGCAAAACTAAATCTGACAAACCCTTTGCGACCAGACAGGGAATCACGCGGCCACGACTTTTCAACCCTTTTTTGGGGCTCGGGCGCTTCGCGCGCCGCTGCTTTTTAGCCTGCCGAAGCGTCAGCTGGCATTGGAGCGCTCCTGCCCTGCGGCGCTTTTCGCCGTGCTTTGGGACGCTGCAGCTGCGAGGACACTGGCAAGATTACCTAATTAGCCGCTCAGCCAGCATCTCGTGATGGCGGTGAGAGCACTTCCTGCAAGATGGCCAAGCGGGTTGGCGGAACATGGCCAGACGGAGTATTTGGCAGTGGGCGTGGACAGACGGACGCGGGCGCATTGCGTCATACATGACCGGCAAGCGAGCAGAGCGGTGGGAAGTCTCAGGGCCCGGGAATGTTGACTCTAGATCTGATCGATGCTCACGACATTTTTCTTTTGCTTCTCGCTTTTCTCTAGCCTCCCTCTGCTCGCCGCATTTTGCGCGCTTGCCGTCATACATCCAGCCCTTTAGCCATTTCCTACCCGAATGCCCCACTCCGTCACGCTGCCATGTTTCTGCTGTTTACCTCTCACGACCCTTCGCCGCCCTGCCTTCTTCCTCGACTATCTCACTCCTCCCTTATGAGCGGAGGCTCTTGTGCTCCAATTCTTCTTCCTTAGACTCCGGTTTCCCGGTATCCGCAGTCATGGGATCCTACCTAGTGTCGCAGCTCAACGCCCTGAGCCAGAGCAAGCAAGCACAGGTCGTGCTTTTCTCCTCCACAGCCATCGCCTTGTACGGTTATGATCAGGTACGAATGCTCCGTCCTCCATCTGGGAGTCAACCCAGCGCTGGAATGAAAATATGTGAAAAAAAAGAAAGAAGAAAAGAAAAGGGAAAAAAAAAAGTCCGGCGATAGACTTCATGACATTTCCCAAGGGCCTGCTTCAGACCCTGTCAGCATCCTGAGAATCTGCAGAAGACATACTGACTCTGCAAGGGTATGATGTCCCTGATCAACACCAACAATGACTATCTCTCCCGCATGCAGATTGCCAGTGACTCTCCAGTGGTCGGCATCATCGTCTCTGTATACTACCTGGGTTGCTCCATTGGTGCCGTCTTCTTCTCCTGGTTTGCAGATCACTCTGGCCGCAAACGTGCAATCTTCTTCTGCCTCGCAACCGCTAGTCTTGGGAATCTCGTCATGTTCATCGCCGGCCTAGGAGACATGAAAAATGCATTGGCTGTCATGCTGCTAGGGCGAGTGATCATGGGACTCGGCGTTGGGGGTATCGACAGCGTCATACCCGTATACAGCGCCGAGCTCGCTGAGACCAAGCAGAGGGGAAGAGCTATGGGCCAAGAATTCCAGATGAATATCTTCGGATTGAACATGGCGTTCGGAATCAATCTTGGTGTGACTGTTGCGCTGGGCAAAGATAGCCAGTGGGCCTGGCGCATCCCGATCGTCGTCATGCAAGCATATCCCATCCTTCTGCTTGCTTGCATCCGCTTGTTACCCGAGAGCCCGAGATACTACATGTACCATGGGCAGGAAGACGCTGCCAGAAGTGCTTGTCTGGAAATTGATCCCAAGCAGGGCGAGAAGACGTTTGAAGAGCTGAAGGAGAGCCATGAACGAGAAGCAGACAAGAAGGTCAGCTACTTCGACATGTTCACGCCTGGCCATCCGCAATTCCACCCAACAGTCATTACGGTCATGGGCCAAATCAACCAGGTAATTCCCACACGTACTTCTCGAAAGCGAACATCTAACTGACATAGCTTCCAGGCTCTCACAGGGTATGGCGCTGTATCCGTGTACGGCCCTCAAATCTTCGAACTCCTTGGATTTGGCGTCCGTAACGCTGAGTACCTCACCATGGCTAACTACATCTCCTACTTCTTCCTTATGACCTTCGCCTGGCTGCTCATTGATGCCGTCGGAAGACGCAGGCTGCTTCTCGGCGGCAGCGTTGCACTGACGTCCTGCTTTGTCCTCCTCGCCATCTTTGGGGGTCTGGCTATGAGTAGCCAGGGATCATCCGCTCCTCTGCACATTCCAACGCTTGCTGTCGCTGTCCCCGGAATCGTGTCTCTATTCGTAGCGACTGGCGCTTTTGGTATCGGCTGGTTGGCCACTGTTTGGGTAAGGAAATTCCCCAGCTGTTCATCTACAGAAAGTTGGAGCATCACAGCTGACACATTGACGCAGTTAATTCCTACTGAGATATACCCCACGACTGCCCGCGCCCAGGCCGCTGCAATCAGCGTCATCATCTGGGGTTTGGCAAACTTCGCCGTCACACTTCTCACACCGATCATGTTTAATAACCTTCGCTACTGGCTCTTCCTCGTCTTTGCCGCCACCAATGGAATCGCCGGCCTGTGGACGTGGGCATACGTGCCTGAGAGCGGCGGCAGAAGCTTTGAGGGAAACCAGCGTTTCTTCGATGATTCAGAAAAGGAGGGCACGTGGCAGGTCAGGAAGGTCGAAGGTGGTGCGTACCTGAGGATGCCGTATCCACATAGCGGAGAAGACGAGAGGGGCGAGAGGGAGCCCTTGTTGCAAAGGGTGAGGGAGCAGATCCCATGAGCTGGTCAGCGTGGGTTTCAACTCAGCCTCTCCATTCTTATCTCGCAACCTCTTCCAAATCCTGCTCTGAGCATCAGGGATTTCGATTTGATGTCGCTTTGTCTGACGGGCGATTACATATTCGGCATTCACGGCTTTTCTCGTTTGATGACTTTCTTGTGCTTCAGTTGTTTACAACACGGACTACTGCTGTGCAAAAGGACCTCTCAGCTGCTCTTTTATTTTCTTCAGGAGGTCGAGAGACTATGATCACCAACGGCGTTCACAAAGGGCATTTGACAAGGAAAGCATATACGTATCAGCGTAGAAAAAAATGCGGGTCCAGTTTTTGAACACTTGCGACACCCACCTACTTGAAACGTAGTTCTTCCATGCTTTGTACTCTGCTATCTTCAGCAGACGATTTCCTTGTTGATCTCTATGGCCTCGTCTTTTCAATTCATTAGTGTTCCTTTCCTTTCTGGCCTATATTTTAGTTTTGGAGGTAGCATCTTAGCGGCAGATTCGTGGAAAACTCCCTCCTGTTGTACGTTATCCCCGCGTATTATTTTCTTCCAGTAAGTGACCTGGGGGCCATGGCTCTTTTCCAACTTTTTTTCATCACAGACGTTACCAAGAGATGCTGCTTACATCATTCAGCCCGTTCCACTTCAAAGGCACTGTTCATCTCTGATTCTCGTCTCGAGGCCGAACGGCGCTGATTTTTGCTTCACCGTGACGGATCTCCCTGTAAGGATCTCTCGAGAACTTTACGTCTCATTACCCACTCTCTTTTAAGAAGGTACAAGTAGCGAACACAACACATTCCCCCCCCCCCCCCCACAAAACACACACACACACACAAAAAAGGAAAGAAAAAAGAGAGAAAGAGAAGCAATATCTGGGAAGGAAGAGATCGTCAGCCATTCTGCAATGCCCTTTTTACCACCAACTCGACCATCCGACCGCATCACTCCCCATCTCAACGAGCATACGATACAACTATCCAGCAACACCCACAAATCGTTACTCCCTCATTGTTCCAGACTCCTGCGAGTCCAAGGGCCAAATAAAATCATCAGGAAACTCATTCCAGCCCTGCTCCCGGCCCTCAAACTATCTGAACCACGCGCCGGCCCGTCCCTTTGCGCCCCGCTCCCCCTCACCGATCCCCTTACCTCCAGCCATCCAACTCAGTCGACCACCACAACCCCCGCGGCCGATCCCGCATAAAACTCAGATACCCAGGGCTCTTCAAAGGTCCCACACCCATGCCCATAATACCTCTCCCAGCCCACCTCTGTCCTACAACCTCCGCAGCAAACCCAAAGCCTCGAGCTTAGTGTGACATCAACGGCGCTATAGCCGGAAAGAATCGCAGATCCGACCACCCATCTCCAAAAAAAACCCCCTCGCATGGAAGGGAAGGGGGGGGGGGGGTGGCATTTTGACCGGGAGCGAGCCACCAAACACCGCGCCCGCGGCACACACAGTACAGTACATACGTACGCATGCCGTTTCGTCTCGCCTCACGCAACATAGGCGCATCGAGTGGGTGAACCCTTCAACTCTCCACATCCACTCTCTCCCCTCCCACCTCCGCCTCTGCATGCGCGTGCATGCGTATATGTGCGCCCAAGCAGACTGTCCCCATTCCAACAAGCACATGCATGAAGCCGCCTTTTTTTTTTTTTTCATTTCTCCCGCTTAGATTCCGGGTTCTAGGGTGAGACACGCAGGTATATCTCTGTCGCGCCATCTCACGGGCGTTGCGGGGAAAACTGAGGAAGGGAGAGGGAGAGATAGAGAGAGAGAGAGAGAGAGAAGAAAGAGCTGCTCAGAGGCAAGGGAAACCCGAAAGGGAAAAATTAATGACACGGGATCGTGCATGGGGCGCGTTACTGCCAGCCACACGCACACACAGACACACACAAACACACACTCGCACACTTGCTCACACTCTTTACTTCTTTGGCCCTATCTCGACGAACACAGCGGCCCGCGCACGCTTTGGTTACATCAGCTTCGGTACCGGGTACACAGCTTCTGCGCGCTGGGAGGGGAGAGAGTGACGAGAGAGAGGCTTGCTTCGCAGCGACAGTAACAGTGGCAGCAGCAGCAGCAGCGCCGGCGGCGTCTGCGATAGTTACCTGGTAGATGTTGCATCGACCACGCCGTCAGCCCAGCCCGGCGTGCCTGCCGCTCCCGCACGCTCGTCCCTTCCGAACATTCCCTTCCCGCCAGCCACGATATGCGGGATCGAGTGGTACGGTGTGCGGGCCGATGGTTGGAAAAAGAAAAGAGAGGGGGAAAAAAAAGCCTCCGAGAACGAGCACATGCCCCTCACCGTTGTATGGAGTTTTTCTATTTGTTTTTCTTTGACAAGCGGGCGCGGCTTGAAGATTTGTCGGGAAATGGGCACTAGGGAAGACAACCAGGGTTTTCTTGGTGAGGAAATCGGTCAATTTGTTTGTTTTCAGCCCCTAATTTCATTCCTTGGAATCAAACGGTAAGTGGATTCGGTCGCTTACCCAATGGCTATTCATCGAAAGATGGGGGAAGGAAAGAAAGAATGAGAGAGAGTCTGTTACCGGCAACGGAGGGACGACCCGCCCTGTAAACGCCCCGCGCATCTCGCCGGGATCGGGGTCGAAAAATAGAAGCCAGTAGTTACAACGGGATCTGTCTCAGCTCACCTCATCTCCCCGGAGTAGCCAGTGAAGAAGCATCAATCAGCAAAGGACAAGGATAGGGCCTTTTCATAGTTCATTGCTTCGTGTTCTAAAGAAATGCAACGGTCGCATTGCTCATCAAAGAAAAACGCGCGCAGGGGTATCCGAACGGTGGGAAACGCTTGGTACACTTTTTAGGAGGTAAGAGCTGAAGAACCCAAGGAGGTAAACAGGTCCACGACGGTGGAGAGGACGTCTCCACACCCCAGTAGAAACGAACAAGCTGGTCAAGCTGTGTTCCAGAACGCTATGCCTTCCCGCCCAATGCCTATTGTGTCAGGCCCGTTGGCGAGGAAGTCGGTAATGCGGGAAGCAGCAGCAAAGCCCGCGCCGACGCAATATGCAAGCAAATAAGCGGAGGGAAAAAAAAACTTTGAAGAGGGGCGAAAAGAAAAGTAGAGAACAGACACGTCATTACGAGCGCGCCGTTCCGCGAAAAATAAGTGACAGAGAGCGAGCGATCCGTAAGATCAAGATCCGCACGACTATTCCTGCTGCTCAGTGCCATCTTCGACGTAGCCCTTGACCATCTTCAAAAACCGAGAGCGATACTCGTCCGGACTCGTCGTGATGCTCATCGGGCCCTTGCGCGCAAAGAAGTTGAAGCTCTTGACCAACTTCGTCATGAGCTGCGGCTGTGTTTTATGCTTGGCCCAGAAGAAATCCAGCACCACCGCGCGATACACCCACCTTCCATCCACGCTCCTCACACCCTCCCTCCACGCACTCGTCCGCGCCTTCACCGCCGGGATCTCCCTCTCCGGCTGCGCGGGGTACCTGACGAGGAAAAGACTGTAGTCGACCGCATTGGCGCGTCGCAGCAGCTCCGTGTCAGCGCCCAGCGCCGCGAGCAGCTCATCGCGCTGCGCGGGCGTCACCCGCATCTTGTCCGGGAACTTGTCAACGAGGCGCTCCTTGACCGACTCGGGAGCGAGGCGGCCCCCCGCGATGTCGCGCTCCGGGTAGAAGTACGAGGCCGGCTTGAGGTCGTACGTCTCCCAGCCGGCGTCGGCGTCCTTGCCGAACAACACGTTCTCCATGACGACGTGGTGGGCGGGGGCGGTGCCGAGGAGGCTGCCGCCCAGCGAGGGCGCGATGGCCTCGAGGAAGTCGGTGATGCGGACGAGCAGCGAGTTGGGGTAGGCGTGCATGTGCTGCAGGTAGGGGTCGAGCAGGTCGTGGGCGAAGAAGGTGTACTCGAACCGGCGCGGCAGGCTCTTGATCAGGAACTTGGCGTTCGGCGTCGTGAAGAAGGTCGAGCCCGAGTAGCCCAGGTCCCCGACGGGGTTGAGGGCGCCACCGCGGCGGTCGGCCAAGCGGAAGCTCTCGCGATATTCGGCGTCGTCGAGCTGCCAGGCGTCACGGCGGAGCCTGGTGAAGTCGGCGGCGCGGAAGCGGCGCAGGGCGATGGAGAAGAGGGAGAAGAAGGCGAGGATGCGGGCGAGAAGCGAAGGGCGGGCGTTGGGGGAGGTGTCGTCGTCGCGGCCTTCGTTGAAGATGGCGCGCAGGATGGCCCTGCTGATGCGGTTGGTGCGGAGCCCCATTGTGAGGGCTGGAAGCGAGCCGTGTCTGAGGATGTTCTCAGACCACGAGAAAGGGAGGGAGTGGAGAGAAGCGCCTGTTGTAGCTTGCTCAACGCGTTTTCTTGATGCGCGCCATAGCATTGCGTCATAAGCCGCCTGGAGCTGCGCGAACTGCATGTGCGAACGCGCCCAAGCTTGCTGCTGCCGCGCTGCCCTGCTCTTTTCTTTCGCCATGCAAACACCGCATCTATCGGCGAAGAGCGTCCAGAGATGCCGCCGCCAGCCCCTCTCCACGCTCTGCTGTCCACTTTTCCCGTGGTTGTCCCCTCTCAAACGCAACCAAACGCTCGGTTCGGCGCACCACCTGCCGCTGCTCCGCACTGTATTCGCCCTCGAGCACACGGCTGCAGCGCTACCTTCATGACTTGCTTGGCTGTGAGAGAGCACAGCAGGAACGTCATGCAGCGACCACGAGCGAGCCCGCCGGACGCCGTGCTCCCCTCCCCGCCCATCTCTACCGCGGATTCATGTATGTATCCCCAGAGAAAATCCCGACCGCCCGGTAGACGAGGAGAGGGGGGGAAGGAAAGAAAGAAAAAAGATTGGGGATGGTACAAGACGGGAAGGTCCTGCTACCGCTGCGTGCAGGAATCAAGAGCATGTGGCCTCCCATTCCTCTCGTGCCTCCGACCGACAAGTAGGTATATGACGACCTATCGCTTGCTGCCCGTGTGCCGTTGTCTTACCTCATGTGCGGTCCTCGCAGCAGCCAAGTAAGTCGAGTCCCAGCCGTGCGCATCCTCGGAGAGTCTTCGTCCGGCATCTACGCTCGTGTTTTGATTCAGGCCGTCCCTCTCGCGCCGTTGGATCCACCCAATTGAACTTCAGTCCCCACCGGGGAAAATCAGAGTCCGGATTGCGGCGCTCAACAGCAGTTCAACGGCTTCTGAACCCTGCAAGTTTGAAGCAAGGCTAAGAGCAAATGCGGGAGAAAACTCTCCTTCCCGCTTCACGGCTCGCGCAGCGCGCTATCGACTGGCGAGCCGCCTCAGCCTTGTCCCGAGACGCGCAATCCCGTTCAAAATAGCGCATTCGGGGAACACTGCTTCGCGGCTCACCCAACCAAGACCGGGGCGTGGTGGCCAACGGCTGGTAATGGCCGCCTTCCCTTTTCTGCAAGTTGCAGGGTGAAATGCAGTCCTGCCGGGCATCGACACATTGCCTCATGTGAATAATTGCTTTTTCTCACCACTTGTACTCAAGTATCGGGCAATCAATTGCCTTCCCCGGGCCCTCGCGCAGATCCGATCTGATAATATGCCGCGTGTAGAATCCCCACTTACCTGCATGCTGCGCCAGAACCGAGCACCGTGCTCGTTGTTATTTGATGGATATTCGCCGGGGATCTCTCTGGCCTACAAGGGCCCCCCAGCCACTCATCGATCAAATCAGCCTCAGGCGGTATGTCGCGAAGAAAAATTGCAGCATGCGAGATGGAGCTGCCCAGATTCGCAGATCCGTCATTTTTCCTTTGAACTCCGATCCTTCGCTGTTTGTCGCCGCAAGGGGTGCGGGCATTGAACGTGGCCTTGTTCGTGGCTGGGTCAGGTCCGCAGTGGACGACGGATGAATGGATCATCAGCTGACGGCTGTGGACAGCGGAGTTGACGGGTCCAGGCCTCTGCTTAACGTTTTAGTGATCATGTAAGAAGCAATAGAATGATGGCTTGCGCAGGTGCACATGGTATTAATGTGCGTATGGTTGGGTACGCCTTCGTGCTCTGCCTTCGGTGAATTGTATGGGGTTGATTAGATGAGCGCTGGAATGAGCACTGGAATGAGCACTGGAATGAGCACTGGTCGAAGTGATCTTACCGACCCTGAGAAGTTCGTCGCCGTAATGCTTTTGTCGAAGTAGCGCAAAAGCCAACGGGTCATTCCTTGGACTCCCTAAGCGAACCAGCAGGCCTTAACCTGCAACTACGACTGGAGGATCAGCCGGCCATCGGAGGCTAAGTTGGACATCTGGAAGCGAGTAGATAACGAAACGAGGCCTTTTTCGCTCGTATGCCTGGGGGTCAGTTTGAGTATTAGAGGGAATGACGAGGTCTCGCATTCCCGTTTGCTAAGGGCTTTGCCTTGCCGCACATGCCACTGAATTCTGTGCTTATGTGGGGGTGATCAACAGAAGATAGCCAATCAGGAGCAAAGAGCATGCTGACCTTCCAGCCTTTCCCCTTCATATGACGCGCAGCAAGCAAATTAATACGATAAATGCTCCCCATAACAGAAGGCCCATGCCCGTTGGCTGACTGGAGAATTGGCCCTGGACCTCAGCTCCTTTGGCGCAGGGAGCGACAAAGCTGCGGGGCCAATCTATTTTAAAGGTTGGTGGCGTAGTTGCGTCTTTGGCCGTGCTGCTACAAATCCTTGTCTCTTGCGATCATGCAACTCTGCATCCGCAATGAAGAGCTTCCTGTTTCATTCAATTGCGCAAGGCCAGATTGGAGGCGTGAGCAATCGTGTGCGGTCGCCTTGTTATGCACCTTTCAGCATGCTGGCAGAGTGGTGGTTGGATAATGCACAAAGGCAGATTGCACAAAGACGCTCCTCGGATGCTCAAGGTTTGTAGCATCCATAAAACAAAAAACACGCATCATCTCTGTCAGTGCTCGTTCCAGAGCACAACAATTGCACTGGTCAAATCCGACGCGAAGGATGACCACACACCGATCAGGCGAAGATGGGCTGAAATTTATCATAGCTTGTTTATTTCTATGGCACAGCAGGCCAGTGTACATGCCAATGCAAGAATATCACGTGCTAGTCTTACATGATTTCCAAAGAGACATTCGGCAAATAGCCAGGACCACCACCAACGAGCATCACTTAACTTCATCCATCACACGGAATTCTTCCATGAGTGTACAGAACAAGGCGAGTAAGAGCTGGTACCGGCCCCGGCAACCTGGCTTGGGTCTCCGGCACTTTAGAAGACCCTGAGCCAACCTTCTGGAGCACAAGCGCCGTTATGTGTAAGCTCCGTTGAAATCAGTGTCAGTAGGAGGCCGAAGCAGCTTGTGTCTTCGCGGACATTCGCATGAACAATTGTGAGTTCGACTTGAGAGGCTGAGACAGATGTGCTGAAGATAGATGACGAGTGCCAGGCATCTCTGTATTGTCTAGATTGCCGGAAGTAATGCCGTGAGACAGCAGAGGAGGTACCGGCAGCTTTCGCCAGCCAGTTGTGGTGGCGAACATCACGCAGAGACTAGACTTGCTCAATCGGGTAGTTGCTTCAGATGAAATATTTGATAAGCCATGATGAAGTCGTCCCAGAGCATCCAGGATCGGAATGGTCCGGGCTGAGAGATCTCAACAGCATTATCTAATGGAGGGGCATGAGGAATAATTGAATGAATCAGTGGACGTCATTGACAGCTGAAGCAAATCGAGTAAAAGCAAGCCGGCTCAATTTATTAGAGCTCGTAACACATTGTTGTTGTCGGCTGGGAAAAGTAATTTGTCATGAGCCTGGGGCCCAGATCGGCTCGGACTGTTCCAGCTGGCTTGAGTTGTGGATATTGTCCGAGGCACCAAATTGGTGATGGCCGAGTGAAGGCAGGCTGATCTGGTAATAGCAGGATCGCCATTGAAAGACCGAGACAAAAGTGGATCACGAAGGGTGGCGCACAAAAGCAGTCTAAACTCAGCCATGACGAGCATGGTCTGCAAAAATAAAGCAAAAAGCTAAAAAAGCCTCAGGATGGTGCGCCATGATGTGCCCTTCCGATGGCGAGCGCCACGCGTGCTGAGATGGCTGTTTCGAGAAGTTCGAGAAGCCACACAGCAGCCTTATGACAATTTGTCCGCCGCATATGGCCAGTGTCAGCTACCAGAACCTTGGCTCAGTCTCCACTTGCGGGGAGGCAGAATTCCGAAAGCTTGATGGGAGAGACGTTGTCAGTGTTGGACAACTGCAGCCTGAGCGCCGTTTCTGTATCACGGGATGAATCCATGGGGGTCGGAAGCTGTGACTGAGGGCGATTACAAGTGCTTTTTTCAGGGGGGCAGATGGACACTACGCAGGCGATTAGCGAGGATTCAGTCTTAGATTGCTCCAGGGTCGGGGAACGCGGAAAGCCAGGGATCGAAGAGGGCGCGCACACGAGGCGTCTCCATTCGGCCTGGCACATGGCGCATTGTTCAAGCCCCTTCGCGTGCAGTGAGGCTGCTCACACTCTGACGCGTGAGCTCGCGTGCCGAGGGACATTGCTTCCAGATTGGGAAGACAGCACAGCGGTGGATGGCTGGGACGGGACTGTGGCCCTGGGTGGTCTCGTCTCGGAGCTCGGGGTCCATCGCGGCTCCAGAAGAGGATTGATGGAGGCGGCGAGAGGCTTAGAGCAGGCTGCATGGGACAGTAGAGTGCAGATGCACGTAATGGCAGGGCGACAGCCAACGTGCGAGCAGCAGGCGCCATGGGCTGCTGTGCACGGGATCGGACGAGCTACCGCAGCGATGGATTGCCACGCGAGATTCGCCATGAGGCCGGGATGTTGACCGGTGGACCAGGTATCCGGGACAGAATGGGCCGGAAATGGCGGTGTACATTGTCTGCTGCTGCAAAGGGCGTAGGAGGAGCGGGCTTGGGAGCTGGTGTAACGGGTCGAGGTTGTTGAGGGAGAAAGCGACGCATCACATCGGGGCAGGAGTGACGTCCGGCCGCGGGGAGGGTGTTCTGACAACGTGGCTGTCTAGGATGGATATTGAGGTGCAGCGAGCAGGCAGAGGCGGTTTCACCAGCAACGCTCTGCAGTGAGAAGTGACTGCTCGACAGGGCCCTACGGCAGCGAGGGCTGCAGGCCGCATCAGCCGATTGGGGAGGGCGAGAGGAGCGCAGCAGCGTCGACGGCGTCTCAGGGAGGAGGCCCGGATTTCACGGGAGGGCGGTGGTACAGGGCACGCTTCGTGATGCCACACTTTGTTTGCGGAAGAATGGGCGTCATCTTACTGGTGCAACTGGAGAGGAATGCGGCAGGCGCGGCCGGATTGAGGGCTCGACGTTGCGGCCGTTGCTGAAAGGAGGCCGGCGGCGAGTGCAGGCGGCTGCGGTGGCGGCGCAGAGCGCGTCCAGAAAATTGCGGATGGTGATGTGCGTGCCGCGCGTGGATCGAAGCCGGCAGGGCCGTCCTTGCAGCAGCGCGGCAGGCGCTCAGGCGGCCAGGCACTGCCCGAGGCCCGCGCGGCGCGGCAGCGGCAGCGGCAGCCCCCGCCGCCCATCCATGCCCAGCGCCTCCACTCCACTCGCTCGATCGCTCGCCCGCCCATTTGCTCCACCACGGCCCGCTCGCTCGCCCGGCTGATCCCTGCCGCTTCGACCGATCGCCCACCACCCTCGTCTGTCGCCGTATCCATCGCCGTCTGGCGGCCCCCTTCCACCACGCCGCTCTGCTGCCCTCTGCGCCTGCTGCCCTCTGCGCCTGCTGCCCTCTGCGTCTGCTACCCCGCCGCCCGCCGCACCACGGCGCCGCCTCGCCCGTCCGCCCGGCGTCTGGTCGCCGATCTGCCCGCCGCAGCTCGGCCGGCGGGAGACGCATGTGCAGCTGCGGTCGGATCTGCCGCCGGGATGGTGACGGGCATTTTGGTGCGCTGGGTAGGGGTGGGCTTGTTTGCAGTGAGGTGCAGAGGCGTCATGTAGCACAAGAGAGTGAACCCTGGACGGGCGTTTCCAGAGCCCAGACATGGCTTGTGGCCGAGCAGCGCCTCCTATCATTGTCAAGCATGCAGCTCTATCGTCGAAGCCCACAGGCCCAGCGTGCATTCCGGACACGGACTTATCACCCATCGTCATGTGTGTGCGTCTAGCCGTTTCCAGGACCATGCCAGCCCAATCCCAAAGTTATTTATCACCTCCTCTACCTCGCCTCTACTCCCAGCTCCCACTCCTCCTCTCCCTCAATCCGCCCTCAATCACTCCTCCCATACCCGCGTTCTTCTTCTTCTTCTTCTCCCGCCGACACCACCTGTGCTGCGAAGCGTGCCCTTCTCCTCTCCCACACCAGCCATCCTGCCAGAGCAACCTACACCTAACGCTGCCATGGCCGCTCCCGACCTTCAGCCTCCGCCCGCTGAGCCCGAGGCCGCTGCCCTTCCGGACTACCTCACTGACCCCAATGCAGTCCTGAAGGACGATGGCGTCAAGTGGAGGTACGGCCGCCCTCCGGACTACTCCAAGACCCGCAAGGTTTACGCCGAAAGTAAGTGCCGCCCTGCCTCTCGCAACCCGGGTGGGAGCACATGTCATCATTTCCTCGGGTCAGATCACCGCCCTCCTTGCATTCCGGGAACCACCGATCGGTCCCATTTCTGCTTGGCCACGTGGGAGCCTCGTGTCCTTTGTGTTTTTTTCGCCTCCTGCACCCTGCACGTTAGGGGAGCTGCATTGCATCGCATGTACTCTCGGCTGCATAACACTCTCTCCCACGCGTCACTCTCCCTTCCCCTCCATTTCTGCTTGCTCCAAGACACCTCCCGTCCCACCTTTTTCTCCGATCCCCTTTCCTTGGCCTTTTGTGTCACTTCACACCGATGCTCCTCCTTGCTTGCCTTCCAAGCTTGCGTGCATGACAACCCCTTGTCAAGTGAATCAGGACTGACTGAGTAAACCAGCCAAGCAGATGAACCATGAAGCCGGTAGCTTGATCCAGCTGGTCGAGAACCTAGTCAAGAACTGGGAGATCGAGGCCTCCTTCAAGCCCCGCCTTGAGGACTGGAGGACTGTAGATGCTGCCAATTACACATTCGCCATCAATGGTAACCCTCCTCAGACCGCCGAGCACATGCTCAAAGTCGGCACCTACAACGCCATCATTGCGCCCAACGAGTATTACAGCCCAGAGAACTCCGACTTTGCATCCAGCCACAAGACCTTCAAGCGCATGATGCCCACCTTCGCCTGGGAGGTGCTCGAGGTCTACTCCGGTCCGCCTCACGTGTCTTTCCGCTGGCGCCATTGGGGCACTATGAAGAACGACTACGTCGGCTTCAACGAGTAAGTCCTAGTTCCTAGCTAATTATGGATTTGTCAACTTACACTGCAGTAGTAAGGGGGAGAAGGTCACTGCCAAGGCTCACGGTGGCTCGATTGACATTCAGGGCGTCACCGTTGCCACGGTTGACGACAAGGTTAGGCTTCGTCGCGTCGAGACTTGGTTTGACCCCATGGAGATGTTTCGCCAGATCGCGCCCCAGGGTATCGTCAACAAGGAGCCGGTAGCGAGGCGGGTTAGCCCGACTCCTCTTGTTAAGAGGAGCGCAACGCCTGAGAAGTCCGCTCAGCCTGCCGAGTCTGCCCCTGTTCTTGAGCCTGTCACCTACAAGTCGACGGAAGCTCAGCCTCCCAAGACCGAAGATGTTGCCCAGACTGGCGATGCTCAGACTGATGAGCGCAAGACCGAAGTGGCGCCCGTGACCCAAGACGTTGAACCTAAAATTCTGGATCAGCAATCTCTTCCCGACCGTCCTGCCGATCTTCCGCGCGTTTCACTCAATTCAAAGGACATCACAAGCGAAGAGACCAATGAGCTTCTACCCGAATCAAAGGTGGAACGCAAGCCTGAGCTTATCGTGAAAACACTGCAATGTCCTTTCGCACACAAGTTGGGGCAGCCTGTCGAAGTCCCTTTGACAGATGTCACTGAGTCAGTACACCCTGGACAGCATGGTCAAAGTGAGGAGCAACGACAGCAGTCTTCGTTGCCCGCATACGCGCCCATGCAACCTGCAGAGTCTGAGCTTGACCATTTCCATGACTTTGAGCAATGGCACGAGGCCTCCGACGTCATCGACACCGCTCTCGGTTGTGAGCCTGAGAAATTCCACGACGCCATCGAACTGGACCATGAAACTTCCACAGCAAGTTCTGAAGCAGGTAGCTGGACTGCCGTAACGCCGCCTGCCTCCGACCCACCCACACCTCGCAGGAGTACGTACTCTTCCAGCATTACAAGCGCCTCTGAGCAAGGTCAGGCCAGCAACGAGGCTTCGCCCACTGAGGCTTTCTTCCAACAGTGTCCTGCGGACAAGGTCCACCCACACCCCAAGGATATGGAGAAAGCCGTTAGCCCACAACCGGGCGAGGGTGTTACTGCTGCTCCTGACAGCGAGGAGTCGAGGTTGACCCACCTGGAGATGAGCAAGATGACACCGTTGGAGTGTCCTTTTCTCATGAACAGGGAGTAGATTCCTACGACTTTATGTCTTAGTTATCATTGGCTACGAGATCTCATATACCACTTTACTATAAGCCCTCGTTTTATTCTCATATTCGGCGGTTATCTCGCTCTTTTTTTTCCCCTATTTTCATGGCGTGGATTTTCCCCTTTTTTTTAATGGGTTTGTGCATGAGGCAATTTTTCGTATCATTTATGCTGTCTTTTGAGCAGGCCCTAAAATTCGGCAGCGGGCGGAAGGCATGGGAAGCCTTGTGGTGTACGATGTTACAGAGTGTCTGTTTTCGGGCTCAAACAACTGCACAGAGATTCGAGTGGCTTATACTATAGACTCTCAAATTGGACGCATGTTTCTTCACAGTCAGATTGCCATACTTGCATGTGCTGCTCACTCGGGAAAGTGGTCAGTCATCAGAGCCACGTGTGATTATCCCGGGGACAGCACATTTACCTGGATCAAGCGACCGTTTTGGTGATGAGGTGGCTTGACGTGAATCTGGGTTAACAAAGACGTCCACGTAACTTAAACACTGCAGCCACATAAGATTTGTGCTCCATGACCAGAGATAAGGCGCCCGTAGTCTTGTTATTGTTTGTCGTGAGTGAACGCCGAGACAAAATTCCGCTCCTGCCCTGAATCGTAAGTGCTCGCATTCCCGGAACAGTCCTTGCATGGAACGACCGGTACGCGTGGAGGATAACATTTTGTTGCAACGAATATCGTATAACGACTAGTAATCTTGGCCATGTGCTCGGGAAATCCGAGTAGTTTGATAGTCAACGCACGATCTCCTTCGCAAGACATGCGCTGAGCGCAGCCACGCAAGGGAGGGTATTACGGAAGGGCCACGATGTCACGACCTCACTACCAAAGGATGGGCATGTCTCTGATTCACACCTTCGTACCAAACTTGGATGCGCATATTGCATGCCTTATCCAATCACTTTTCCTTTGGCTCATCAAGCCCTGCCCCTCGGAGACAATGCCGTCTCTTCAGAAGGTGACAATACAGCTTATTTACTGCAGTACCACCAGAACAGGCAGTTTCTCAAACGCTCGAGTCCATACTGTGCATGATCACACAAAGAACCGGCCTTGAAATCCACCATAGCTGCTGGGCTGCCCACTTTTCTGTTTGCCTGTCCAACTCTGCCTGTCTCGAATTTATCTGACACAGACAACAACTCATCATGCATAGAGAAAGTGGCAGCAGCAGTACCGGCCACCAGCAACACTGACATCTTGACCGGTACTAGCCGGCACCTGCGACAAAAGTCTACAGCTAACACAAACTTTGGGCGGCCCACCACAAACATGCGGCCTTACACAAGGCTCACCTTGGATCGAGCCCTCCTCGGCACCCCTTCCCCTTACACTCCCGCTTCTACTACTTTTTCGTCCGCCCAGCCTAGACTCCAACAGACTAACATGCGAGACATACACCTCAAGTTACCTCAACTACCCTTCCCTCGTTCCCCATAGCCACCCTTCCTCCCCATCCGCCCCCATCACGGCCATAACCGTGCCACATCCCACAACTCCTCCGCATTCGCTCTAAACAGCCTCTCCACCCTCCTCGCATCCCCCTCACACCACTCCACACACTTCTCCACAAATGGCTCCACATCCACACCCTCGAACCGCGTGTGCGGCCAATCCGTCGCGAAGACGCACCTGCGCCCATCCCGCACGCGCAACAGCTCCCTCGCCATCGCCCCCACCCACGGCATTCTCTCATCACCCCCCTCAATCCGATACGCCCCGCTGACCTTCACCCACGTGCTGCCCTCGTCCAGCAACCGCACCAGGCTCGCGAACCCCGGCAGCGCATACGCATCCGGCGCCGCCGCGCCCTCCGGCACGCGGCCCCCCTGGGGCAACTCCGGGTGCCCGAAGTGGTCGACGCACAGCTTCACGCGGACGCCTTCGGCGCGCAGCTGCGCCATCGCGGCCTCGAGCAGCGGCACGTCGTGCAGCGCCAGGT
>JAJJID010000392.1:0-38091 GCA_022204955.1 Macrophomina pseudophaseolina | reverse complement strand
CATGCAGATCTTCCGCCGTACCTGACTGCACTTTGGCCAATGTCGTTGTGATGCGCTGACTGTCTGTCTCTACCTGAGCGCCTCACCACCACGTATCCCGGAGTTGGGCTCGAAAAGTCATGATACGCGAGCCGGTCGATGCTCCAGGCCTGAGTCAGGCATCGACGGAATCCAAATTTCCGAATCTCTATCCCAAAGTGCGCGGTGTCATAGTTACTTGCAGAAAGAGCATTTTGAAGAGCAAACTATGTAACCCCGTCTCTGAGTGCTCCCCCGTCCTCTCTTGATGAAGATTGTAAAGCATAACTCAATGGCATATACATGCCGCGCTGATGACATCAGGGGCAACATGTTCGCGGGGGCATTGCCACGCGAATTAAGGTTCGAGGAACAGACCTCCGACATCCGAGAATGCCTGCTGAGACCTGGCGGGGAAGTGGGCATGTCCGCCCGGTCTGCAGCTGATCGAGGCTCATATTTGAGAACCCCTTCTCCAATATAATACACCTTCAACCCTTCCCGACCCGATGTGCGTTTCCGACTGACAGAGCAAGGGTGGGGATACTGCACCGGAGGATCCCCCGCTTTTCAACGCTTCAATCTCATTGGCGGTTGCGGTTCGCCTCTTTCAGGGTTTCTGAGGGGCCATCGGAATGCGCCCGCGGCCAAGAACTCTTCCGAAAATTCTTGAAGAAAGGGCAGCTTTCCATGCTTGCACTAGAACATCAATCGTGCGTCATTCCGTACCTAATAGTCGATTCATCCGACCAAACTTGTGCTCGAGACAGTCTTTCCCCGAGCGACTGCAACTGCTGTAGGCCCCGGTATCTGGAGTGCGGAAGGCAAATTATGGCAGTGCGTGGAGGCGCAAGCGGATTGAAAATCTCACTACGTAACTTGCCACATTATCTCCAAGTCCATGACGGGATGTACTTTGCGCTACGGCAAACGGGCTCGGTATCGCGAACTGTCTGAAGCCTGTGCGAGTTGCCGAATGCGACCTTGCAACTGTCCATTGATCTGCAAGATCAGCACCATCACCTCGGTACTTTGCATATCACAAATTCATGAAGGCTGATATCTGAATACTATCTACTTAACAACTGCTTTTACCCCGCTTCATCAACAAGTGGTGGCGAGATCTCGGCGTAATCAAGCCGACCGGGATACCATACTATTGTTCTTCGAAATTGTTCGTTTCCAAAGAATCTGCCCATATTTGGTGGAGACGAAGTTGGAAAAGATCGCCGTTGGCGCGTTGTGAGCTGCGAACAGCTCATATACATCCTTGCACTGCCGCAGTAATTCCTGATGGACCCCTGTAATTGGCTGACACCGGCCGCGCTTTCGGACCACACTCCCAAAGGAGTATATGGGGACATTCGATGCTGGCTAATGCCCCTTTATCCCGCCCTATAAGCAATCTGTAGTGCTTTTTTGATACTCGAAATCGCTCGAAGTCTTCCTCTTAGCACTTCATCCCGTGGTTCAAAGGTGCAATACAGCTCTACCTACTGGTCTCGTGGCCAAGATCTTACTATGCCCCAGTTCACGGAACCCTACGACAGGCCGGCAACCCAGATTCCAGTTTCGAGAAGGCGCTGTAAAACTGGTCTTTGCGTGCCATCGGTGAACAGGATGCAAAGGGAGGCCCTATGGCCAGGTAAACAGAACAACAGTAGCCCTCGGACCGAGACGACGGCAAGTTTGGGTACACATCAGCGCCGTTGCATCATCACAACGAAACTCATAGGCTTAGAAGGTCGAGCAGCTTCCTCAATTGCGTTTCTAAACAAGTTCATACAATAGAGATTACAGGTAATGATAAATCAACCTCAGGTGTTTGACGCGCAGCGAGATTGGTAGAATAGGACGGTCGCTGAGGAATTCTACCATAACACGCTTCGAATTTCTGCCCTGATCATCGTCGTGGCTCCGTCCAGCTATCTCGTCGTGTGGATCGTAAGTTGTAGAGGGAGTATCCGGGCAAACTCGCTGCCAATTCCGCCTCGCGCCCATCAAAAACCGATCCAACCCAAACTAGCTTCCTCTGCTGCATACTTCCTATGCAGCCTCTTAGTTCGCAGCAGCCGCACCGCCAGCCTGCGCATTGGAAGCAATGAAATCCGCCGCCTCGCCAGCATTACTGCCATAACTCAAGTGCGGCGCCAGGATAACGGCCTGGCCGGCGCAAATCAAGTCTCCATTCGCGCAGATGACCTTCTGGTTCTGGATGCCCGGGATGGGCTTCGGGTTGTCTGGGTCGCCGAAGATCACGGCAGACGAGACCTTCGAGGCCGTGGTCGAGTCGAGCTGCTGCGCGGCGTTGTGGACGAGCTGACCGCCCTGACTATTGCCCTTCACCATCAGTCCACGCAATTCAACCTTTTTTTTTTTTTTCTTTTTCCTTTTCTCCCCCTCAGATTTCAGCATCAGCGACGTACCTGTACCCCACCATGACGACGTCGGAATTCGGGCACGCCGCGACCGCCTGAGTGACCATCTGCGCCATCGTCTTGCTGCCCTGCGCGTCGCCGCCCGCCAGGAAGCCCGGCACGTCGGCGGGGTAGTCGACGCCCTGGAACTGCACGTTGCCGCCGCCCATCTTGGCCTTCAGCGCGGCCTGCAGCGGCGGGCCTGCGATGAGGCCCAGCGTGCCGGGCTCGGTGGTGCCGCGTGCGAAGATGACCATCATGGCCTTGCAGTTGTCGGCGCCGGCCTGGCGGCTGATCAGGCCGTTGGTGAGGTTTCCATCGAAGGGGGCGGCGGCCACCAGGGCCACCAGGCTGAGGAGAGGGACGGAGGTGAGTTGGACCATTATTGTAGGGGCAGCGACTGTGGATACCAGGTATTGTCGGGCGGATTAGTGGCAGTGGTAGTGAGCGATGAGTGGCCGTTAGCTGGGGAAATATGCCGTTATTTGTAGAAACCCCGTCTATAGTCCTACGGACGCAAGATACAAGTTCAGGGCCGGGCGCCAAGTGCGTGCATTGTGAGAGTCGGTGGACTGAAACCAATGTTCAGGCGGAGGACTAAAGTAGCTACCAGTGCGGTCACTCGCTGCCATGACAGGTGGCAGTGCAAACCGTAGAACACTGAAGCGAGGCTCTAGAATGTAGGAGGCAATGGTGTAGTCGGCGCTGAGAAGGACCTAGGTGCGGGAGCTAGTTTGACGATCTGGAACGGGAGGTGTCGTCGACCAGGTCGCAGGTCGCCGATCATGAAACGGTCAATGGGTTGTGAAGCCTCCTCACGCACACAAATGGGACCTCGGCCTGACGAGAATGGATAGACGCGGTTTCAGCGCCGAGACATTCCTAGAAGCAGGTCGATAATTGGAAATCCCTTTTGGCGCTGACGGCCAATTCAGTTCCATATCAGTGGGCTGCTTCCTCGGTATGAGCCCGGTGATACGGACTGAGACCCGCACAAGCACAACCAAGCAAAAACCAAGGCCAAAATCGAACACCGACCTGTATCGAGGATGAGAGATGCTCTTCTGTGTGTGTGGTTTAGTGTGGAGCTGCTAGTATCTCAAAGACGAGGCACTCACCTAGCACCACCGAAGAGCATAGTGCAACTTCATTTCAAATACTTGAAAGCCGAGCCATGGAAGAAGACGCAACAAGCCTGGGAGATATATTCAGTGCCTGAAAGTCCACCGTCCGCGGAGCTCACCATTTCCAGTGCTCAACCGAGGTCTTGGCGTTCGACGATGATGAAATACGTCAATCCTTGGTGTCGTAAAGAGTCCGAGCAAGGCCAAAAGAGCGCTGAAGGTAAGACAAAAGTGTGCACCACGCTATCTAGTCCCCATCCTATCCAAGGAGTATCATTTGCCATCTGGAGAGACCAGGTAAGTTACAGGGTCTCCATAACGAGAGGGAGATGCTCCGGGTAACTGCGGCGTGCGGGGGTTCTGATTGGTCGGGCGCTGAGACCACCTGCAATATCAACGCCCACAATCCCTCAGCCTTGATCTGTGTTCATCGCTGCGAAATGACTGCTGCGATAGGCCACATCCGAGGCTTTCCTACGTCTCTCCAAGATGACGTCTGCTGAAGCAAGATTAAGAGTCCCGAAGCCTTTCATCGAATTCAAGTCTGACAACAGCCCAGCACGCCCATTACCTGACACAAATCCCACGCCTTTCCCCCTGCCTCCTCTTTAGCGTTATTACCCATATCCTACAGAAAATCTTCACCTATCTGACCTCTGCATGTCCCTCCCTTTGTTTTCATCAACGGCCGGGGCGTCCGCATTTACGTTTCCCAAGTTTTGGCGATTCCCTGAGCAGCCCACAGGAGTCCATGGCCCTATCGCACTGCAGACTCACGCAATATCCCTCGTCTGCATTGCGTCATTGGCATGTTTGGAAGAGTCAAAGCCATAAGAGAGAGCTGGATTTTCGGGTGCGTAATCTTCCCTTAAACTCTACACGACGGCGGAGTGCAAGCGAGTAGTTCTCTCCGTTTTGGATCAAGAATAGGACCTGGCAACTTAGCTGCTGTCGAATTCGGCATCGTCGACACCTGGAGTGTATTATTTCTGTCTTCCCATATTGCCCTTCCATAGGTGTCCATGGACACGAGATATGTCTCTTTCCCGAGCCAAAGAAAGAAGCAGCTACCCCAAATGAACTTTCTGGAAATGTGTGGTGAAAGCTTCGATGGATGATTTGGATTCACGCTTCCCGTCATAATGGCCGCCAGCATGGATCATGGGCAGTCAAGCATTCGTCTAGACTTAAACGTAGTCAGTCACTTGTACTATTACGTCCAATCGATCTATTCAACCTCCCATCCGACACGGAGAACACCACAGCAACCAGGCAATAAAAAAAAAAAAAAGCTCTCTGTCAAGCCCGATGAGGGAGGCAAAAAAGAAACAGTTCCGTCCAGGCACCCTCCCGAGCCGACCAAAACCAAAAGCAAGAACCATTTCCGGGTATCTTTCGAGTTGGGGTCGGGGCTCATTACTAAGTCGTAAGCCGCAATCACCACAAAGCAATACAGAGGACATTACTGCACACACAGTCCTCCTTTCTTCCCCCCGCTAAAAGCTCATCACAATACGATGGATTCGCCCAAAAGTAAACCAACACACTTATATTCTTTTCCCTCACCAAAAGTCTCCAACCCTCCCCTTGATCCCTGAGAAACCAGCTCAGTCGCTACCCAACGACCCGGCCACCGACCCGCCTACGCCGGGGGCTGGTCATTATTATTATTGTTGTTGTTGTTATTATTGTTATTGTTGTTGTTATTATCAGACGGATCTGCATTCGCTGTCGTCGTCGACTCGACCGCACTCGTCACCGCCGTCGCAACCGAACTCGTCAACCCGGCCGATGACGCCGCCGTGGCCGCCGAACTCTCGCCCGCAGCCGTGCTCGCGGCGGCCTCGCCCGACGCGGTGTAGACACGAAAGCTGTTAAACTCCCAATACGCCTTCTCGAACTCGGTCGCATTATTGGTGACGTAGGCGGTACAAGTGCTCGGGCAGCTGTCCTCGCCGTTATACACAGCCGTCGCGCCGGCCCAGTCGCCGCACAGGTCGATATTGACGATGAGGCTCATGTTGCGGAAGTGGGAGGCGATGTCACAGTCAGTGCTGGGGAAGTCAGCCATAGCCTCGCCCCAAGAGCTGGGGTCAGGCGTCGCGCTGCTGTTGGTGGATTGCAAGTCCGAGGGAATGCTCGCGCGCTCGAAGAACCAGATGCGGATACCGGCTTTGCGCCACTCGAGGGCGTAGACGCCGCCGCCGACGTTGTTGAAGCCCTCGCCGAACGAGGTGTCCGAGCCGTAGACGCCGCAGCCGGCGTTGTCGTTGGTGCCGTTGTAGCAGTTGGAGTGGATGCTGGAGCCGCTCATCTTGCGCTTGCGGTCCATGGTGCAGCCGCGGGTCGTGTGCAGCGTCATCTGGTTCTTGTTGTCGGCGACCTGGTTGACGCCCTCCATGACGTCGATCTCGCCGTTGGTCGGCCAGTTGTACGGGTCCGAGAGCCAGACGGCCGGCCATGTGCCGCAGCCGTACGGCGAGTGCGCGATGTCGAAGACGAAAAGCCCGCTGTTCCACGTGTCGCGCGAGGTGATGCGGACGGATTTGCGGCCCGTGCTGGCGGACTCGCCGTTTTCGGACGTGTCGACGCGGACGATGGCCTTGGACTCGGAGGCGTAAGTAAGATTCATTGAGGCGGCTGTGGCGTTGTCGACGTAGCTGTAGGAATGCAGTCAGTAGTGACTCCTCCTTCTGGGATTCCGAGCACGTACTGGACCCAGCCGCTGGTAGGATCATAAGTGTTGAAATAGTCCCAATCATCGAAGAAGGAAGTGCCCTCATCTGCAGCATCCGTTAGCAATCTGGCCGTGAGATTCACTGGGGATGCCATGGCCGGAGAGCCTTACACGTCCGCTGCAGGGAGTAATTGAGCTTGCTGTAATTGGGATATTTGTTATTCCTGGCGCCATAATATGCTCCAACGATGATGGCGATGATGACAGCGACAATTCCCGCTGCAACACCGATCTTAGTCTTGAGGCCCCACGACTTGGGGTTCCATTTGGAGGGGCCGGCGGCCATCTTCTCGGCGTCGGGAGCGGTCGCAGAATACGGCGGGGGTTCGCCAACACCCTGGAGTGGGACACTGGACTCGGAGTACGGGTGGCCCGGCATGAGATCTGATGGATGGAATTCGATGTGGCTGGGAGGCTTGTTGTTGCTAGGAGCAAGCGGGCGCGTGCCGGACGAGGAGCGAGCGATTGGAGCAGGTGCAGGGCGAGCAAGCGTCGTAGGGCATCCACACAGGCAGCGAGGGTGTGAGGACGGATGGTCAGTCGGCGGGCGGGCGGCAGAAGGACGGGCGCTCAATTAAGGCGGAACGGAGGGCCAAATATTTCTGGGGTGCTTCCTGCTCGCTGGCGCTGCAAGGGCAGGCATAGCGCATGGGCGCGTGGGCGGGCATGGCTCTGGGCCTGGCATGTGTGGATTTGGGCGTGGGGAGAGAGTCGACTGCGGCAGGCGTTACGTGTGCCGTGTGGGTCGAGCACGCTGGCCGTTTGCAGCTCTGACGAATGTGACGCGCGGTGTGCGTGACGGAGGTTGGGATAAGGGCCTTATCGCCCAATCGAAGCTTTTTTCTGCGCCCGCCTTCGTGTGGCTTGGCCCAGCACATCCGCTGCAAGCAATACGGGCGCAGCTTGCCAGCCTTTCGCCCGTAATATTGGAGGGCTGCTCCTTCGAGCGTGGGCCTGCGTCAGGGCCGCCAGGGCGAGTGAGGGGCAATCGCATTCATCCGGCCCTCCGACGGGTGCCGGGGAAGCAGGCGTGAAGACAAGAGCGAACAAGGCTGCTTCCACGGGCATGCTTAACGGCGATGGCCGGGATGTGGCAATCAGATGAGCGAAGGATGGATGGATGGATGCCGAGGAGTATAAATAGAAACACGGACCATCCCCGCTTGGCCCAAACAGCCAACCACCGGCCAAGCATTGCACTCCATCTGCGCTTTTACGAGTGTGTCGACAAATACGCATGTGCTGGTTCTGTGCACGCCCTCAATCAACTCAGCGATATGACCACCACGGAATGCATTGCCTGTACCGGTATGGATTTAGTCCCGAGCCAGACATGAGACATCCAATGTCTACTCATAATTACCTCTCCGCCACCCAATCACCTGCCGCGTAGTTCAGCCACTAACCAGCTTGCACACCCTAATCTGACCTCGCCAGCACCCTTCCGACACCTAAACTCTTCAGCTACCAAAGACTCCGTCCCCCTATCCAGACATCCCCAACCCTCAGCACAACGCTCAAGGCGCAAACTCCAATTCCTTCTCCACAGTAATAACAGTACTCTCCCTAACATCCACCGACGACTCCGCCACCGAGATCCTATACTCGCCCTTCTCCACAACCCACTTCCCCCTGGCCTCATCAAAGTACGCCAAGCTCCTCACCGGCACCGGTACCTGCACCGCCTTCGTCTCACCCGGCTGCACCTCGACGCGCTTAAACCCAACCAGCTGTTTCACCGGACACTCGACGCGCCTCTTGCCCTCCGGGCCCGCGTAAATCTGCACCACCTGCGCGCCCGCCATGCCGCCCGTATTCTGCACGCTGACAGCGACGTCGACGACGTCCTCGTTCTGCTGGACGTAGAAGCCCGACAGCGCAAAAGTCGTGTAGCTGAGGCCGAAGCCGAACGGGAACAGCACCTTACTCCTATCCACGCGGTCGTAGTGCCTGTACCCGATGAACACGTCCTCCGCATACCTGACCTCCAGCCGGCCATCCACGTACTCGCCCGGGAAATTGCCGTGCGCGGGCGCATCCTCGAGGCGGCGTGGGAAGCTCGTCGGCAAGCGGCCCGAGGGGTTGACCTTGCCCAGTAACACGTCGGCGATGGCGTTGCCGGCCTCCTGGCCGGGGAACCAGGCCTGGACGACGGCAGCGACGCTGTCGATCCAGGGCATGGCGACGGCGACGCCGGTGTTGTTGACGACGACCGTGTTCGCATTGGCGGCGGCAATGGCCGCGACGAGCGCGTCCTGCGAGCCGTCGGCCGGCAGGTGGAAACTCGCCTGGTCCTGGCCCTCCGTCTCCCAGTCCTTGGTGTGGCCGGTGAACACGATGGCCACGTCGGCGTCGCGCGCAGCTGCGACGGCTTGGCCTTGGATGTCCTCGTCGTGCTCCGCTTCCGTCATGAAGCCGAGGTAGAAGCCCATGCATTTATCCAGGATACTGAGACCGCTGTTGTTGACTTGCGGCCGCCGCGACTGCACCTCGATGGCGTATTGCTTGCCTGCCTCGAAGTAGTACTGGAAGTTTTCCTGCTTGCCTCCGCCTAGCAGGAAGCCCATCGGGTCCTGGTAGTTGTGCTTCTGCTCCGAAACCAGTTCGCCGTTGATAAAGAGCTTCGACGGCCCAAGGCCGGAGAAACCAAGGTAATGCTTGCCCGTAGTTTCAGGAGTGAATGTTCCTGTCAGCTTTGCCGCTTCCGTGGCTTCTGTAGAGAGAATGGGCGCCCAGTGAGACGTGGGTATGTTCTTGGTACCGACGGGTGATTTGGTGTAGTCCTCGGTGTCGAACCGTTGAAGAGTCCAGCCGGCAGATCCTTCATAGTCCTTGACGCCCTTGCCCATGGATGGAAGGAGGCGGAAATCGTGTGCACCTTTCGCGATTGATTAGCTGACGGCTAATCAGTGATGAAGTCGAGCCTGAACCTACCCTTTGCGTACACGAGCTCCACATCATCCCCAAGAGCTGCCTTCAAGCCGTCGTAGGGAGTAATTTTGTAATGAGCGTTGACAGACGCACTCCCACCGCCATGAATCAACGAATCCTTGGCATGGCCCAACAACGCGATCCTCTTCTTCCGCAAGTTCTCTTTCTTAATCGGCAGCACGGCCCCCTCATTCTTCAACAGCACCGCACCCGATCCACCAACCTGCCTGATAAGCTTCTGCGTGGATGGCCTGTTGATGGCCTGCTCCGGCGGCGTGACCGGATCCTCAAACTGACGCGTCTTGACCAGCAGCTCCAGCACGTTGCGCGCCCTCTCCGTCACCGCCTCCTCGCTCGTCTTTCCCGCCGCGATCGCCGCCTTCACATCGTCGACTTTGCGCCACTTGGTCGGGCCCGGCATTTCCAGGTCCATACCGGCGTTGATGCTCTCGGCAGTCGAGTTCGTGCCACCCCAATCGCTCATGACCAGCCCCTTCCACCCCCAATCCCCCCTCAGCACCTTTCTCAGCAGGAAGTCGCTGCTGTCCGCATGCGTGCCATTCACGAGATTGTAGCTCGTCATGACCGCCCACGGATTCGCCTCCTTGATCGCAATCTCGAAAGGCTTGAGATACAACTCACGCAGCGCGCGCTCCGAGATGGTCTCATTGACGGTAAAGCGCTGGGTCTCCTGCTCGTTGGCGGCGAAGTGCTTGATCGTCGCGCCCACGCCCTTGGCCTGCAGGCCGGCGATGTACGCCGCGGCCAGCTTGCCGGCCAGCAGGGGATCCTCGGAGAAGGACTCGAAGTTGCGGCCGCCGAGCGGATGGCGGTGCAGGCAGACGGTGGGAGCCAACAGCACGCGCGCGCCCTTGCTCTGCGTCTCCTCGGCCAGCGCTGCGCCAACCTGCGCGGCGAGGTCGACGTCGAAGGTCGAGGCCAGGCAGACCGACGCCGGGAAGCAGGCGGCGGTGGTGCCGTGGGCAAATTCGGCGCCGCGGGCACCGTTGGGGCCGTCGCTGGTCTTCAGGGAGGGGATGCCCTTAGAGGGGATGGCGACGGTTTCCCAGAAGTTTGCGCCGGCGAGGAGAGAGATCTGCGGCTGGTCAGCATGGCCTGTTCAACGGAGCTCCCTGAGAACTGGAAAGTCAAAATTGAGAGGAGGCGGAAGACAAGCCCGACTGGACGTCGGTTTTGGTGATACACTTCGTATCGAAAAGGTTACACAGCCTCCGTCGCATCGCCGCCTCGACTGGGGATTCCTGATTCGCTGATTGGTGGTTCCCTCTGATTCGGGTTGGCGGAGGATGTAGAGGATATGTGAACGCTGGAGGAGTCTTGGAGAGAAATAAGGCAACTGAGCAACTGACCTTCTCATCCAACGTCAACGAGGCGAGGATGGCCTCAACATCAGCGGGAGGGGCCATGGCGGAAGGAAGGATATCAAAACGAGGGAAGCGGGCAAGAGTTCAGATGGAGGGGCCGTTGGAGCGAGCACGCGTATTCTTGTATCAGCCATGGTTTGGAGGGGCTTGTCGCCGTGCACTCCCCACCGTGTCATTCAGTGACGCTCGCATGTGGATACAGATGCCGCTTTAGGCACGGAACGGGTGCCGAGGAAAGTAGACTCTTGGGGAGGAGACTCAGCCGGCAAATATGCGGGAGAGCAATCGGGCAGCGCTGATCATTTCCGCGCGCGCGGCCGTTTCGGAAGGGGCCGGGCAGCCAATGGCGGCGTGTGAGTCGCCAGGCCCCAGACGCGCCGAGAAAGTAATTGGACCAGCGCCGGAAACGGCAGAACATCGGAGAGGCCTGGCTGCTGCTTGCGAGGCCCTGCCCACCGCGATGTTGCGACCGCCAATCGAGTCCAGTCACGCGCGAGAGGGTCCCGCGTGGCTGCAGCTGGAAGGCCCCTTCCACCATGCATTTGCATCGTCTCGCGCGCTGGCTGCACCACCGGCTTACCCGTTTGGCCGTGGCCAAGCCTTCCAGGGCTGCTGATTAACCGTCGACGTGGAAAGACGTCCCGCTCATCCGCCGCCAATTCCGACGTCGTGCCATCTCGTCCTCGAATTCCTTCGTAGAAGGTGCCCCGCGTTGCCGTGAGACAGAACCCCGCCATATCATTCAGCCTGGATGTTTGGCGGCGAAATCCACCGGAGTAACTCTCGAAAACGCCCACCGTCCCGGGGAATAACCTTCTCGGACTTTATCCACGGGGACGGGTCGGAGACTGCTCCCGGTCGACGACAGCTCTCGAGTGCTTCTCACGGGGTTTGCACTGCGGGCAGCTTATAGGCCGCCGGCACCCTGTCCCACCTTCTCTGAGACGCTCGCCTCGACCCGGGTGGCTTTCTCGTGAGCACCGCCGGCGAGGTCTATCAAGCATCTTGAGCATTCGCGATCTGCACCTCCGGAACCCACAGCGGGCCAATGCCGGCCAAGCATCTGTCGGACGTCTTCATGGTCGGTTAATCCGGAGCAGCTTGTTGGCCACACCCACCAGAACCATCGTCTCGCCGACAAAGTCGATTGAACTTTGAATTCTTCCTCCCGTTTACTTGCTTGGACCGGTAGCCGCCATGTCTGCCAACTGAGGCCCGGCCAGCGTAAGGAACGGGTCCGACCTGCTACCGGCTGCGGCACGTCGAACGGAAGTACTCGGTCTCGGTGAAGCCGATATCAGAGACACCGGCCGAAAATGCCGTTGCCGTCCGAAGAACTCCCGGGCGTCTTCTCCCTCATCCACCTCACTGACCCGTCCTCCACCGACGGCGCTGGCATCGGGATCCGGCCACCAGCAGACTGCACCGCGCGGGCGACTCGTTCTGCGCTCGGCACGTCAGGTATTGTCGACTTGGCAGGCATCCGATTCGTACTTTGCGGATCCGCGCCCACATGGATCTACTATTCCGACATCAATCACGAGGTCCGCACCAATCCGGGCGTAGTCAGGCGGTCAGTATACGCGAGGGCTGACAAAGATGTCGATGGCGAGTTTATCAGAACCTTGGTCTCGTGTTGTGGTGCTGCCGCTCATCTCGGAGATACGCCCGGGAACGTCGTCGCTTAGATCCACGTCAGCCAGCCTCTCTGTGACATCGCGCCGGCTGAATAGCGGGACTCCGTTCAGCTTCAAAAAAATTCTCGGCCGGGAGGCTCGGATAATGCGATTGGCTGGGTTATCTGCGGCAAAGGTAACTGTGTGTGGGTTCCAGTGCAGTGCGTGTTCGCACCCAAGCTAACCGGCGTCGTGGAGGTTGTTCAAGCTTCAGGATGACCCGGAACAGCGACGGCAAGGTGTTAAGGTTCGATCATGCGTCCACGGCTATAGTAGTTCGAGCATGTGTCTCGGAGCTGAGTACAAATTCGTCTCGAATATATGCGCATACTTTGGAAGCCGTGACAGCTAGTCTTGTCTGCCCTCATTCGCAAGAGCGCGCACAAATGTCGGGAACGTGCGCAATGATGTCAGGACTGTGTTCTTGCCGGTCGGCGGAACGCGCTCTTCCTTCCTCCAACGAGATCTGTGCTACCAGTATCACAACACTTACATGGCTATCGGGAGTTGAAGCATTCAACCGGACGGTAATGTACACGATTTCCCAGGTTACTTACATCCGGACGAACGTTTCCCCTCTCCATGCGTGATATCACTTGCAGTCGCAATACGTCGACGCCGAGATCGTCACTGCATTGCTGACTTGCGACATAGGCTCAATCACCTGTTGGTTCTTCCTTCATCTGATCTTCCAGACCTGTAAACAAACCCAAAACACGCCGATGCTATGCTACTCAGGGCAAGTCCCCAAGCCCACCAACCGCTCAGTTTCCCGAACATGTGGTAAGATCGCTGGTCCCGTGCGGGCCAGACACAATCTCGTCTCCCCCAGCCGTCAACACAACATCGAACTTCGTGCTCCAGCCAGCGGCGTCGATTGGGATGTCCATCTCGTACAATACATACCCGCCCTGCGAAACATTTGACCTCTCCATTGGCACCGCCTCTACGACAAGCCTCGGCAACATCACACCCATCTGCTGAACCTTATGCGCCAGCTTCACCACCGGCGCCGCACCCGCCTTCGCCGCATCCTCGCGCACCGCCGCCGCAACCGTCACCGTCATATTCCCCTCCGTGACAGTCGTGTCGATGCACGACTGCGACTGCAAGTATAGCAAGTCGTCGGGACTAGGATAGCCGCCAGTGCCAGCGTTGTCGAACGTCTCCACGTGTCCGGTCGCCTCCGTCGTGAGCTGAATATCGAAGGCCTGGATGCCGGCTGCGACATCGAGCTGCGTCGCGAATTCGAACCAGCTGAACTGCTCGTCGAAGAAGCCGTACGAGGTGCCGCCGCGGAACACGGCGCGCGGCGCCGGCACCAGCCTGTGCCCGCCAGCGCGGTCGGTGACATTGAGGGCGATGCTGGTGCCCTCGGCGTCGCGGCCGGTGTCGGGGGAGGTGCGCAGCCGGATGCGGCCTTCGAAGGCGAGGGCGGAGGCGTTGGGTGTGAGCTCGAGCTTGTTGATGTAGGGCTTGATGTCGGCCAGCTCGATGGGTTCGCTGAGGGTGACGGATGAGGGGACGGTGTCGATCATACGCTCGAAGAGGGCGGCGCAGGTGGCTTTGAATGTGGCGGGGTCTTTGAGCTTGGCCATGGTGCTGTTGCCGTCGGCGCTGAAGACGCGCTTGTCCGAGTTCGTGGTGTCGTTGGCTCCGAAGACGAGGGGGTTGGCGCCGTTGCTGTCGAGGTATTCGTCCACGACTGCGGTGTCGAAGACGGTGCTGCTGCTGTCAAATTTCGGCACGTCCAGGACGTCTTCCTCGCCGCCGGTGATGTCGGGGAAGTCTACGCTGTGCACGCCGCCGACGGTATGGCCACAGGCAACGAGGGCGATCATGTCGCTGGTGTTGAACCCCGTCCGCGCGAATGCGTCGATCGTGCTCTCCAGTGAGTCGTCGGGCTTGGGAACGCCGGCCGGGCCCGCCTCCACAGCATCAATTCGTCCCGCTCGCAGGGGGATCTTGGGTCCGCCGCAAGCCGCAACCGATGCGACGACGGCCAGCGCTATCAGATCGGAGACGCTTGATCGGGGAGTGACAAAGTCGTTCATGTCGGCGAAGGTGTCGTTAAAGGCCGAGCCCTCGTTCTCGGGCCGTTCGACCTCGTAGAGGAGGGAAGCATCGAGGCCGCCGGTCCCAGCAGCCAAGTCGTGGGTGGCGAAGTCGTGGAAACCCGTCCGAATCCATTGTGCCGCGTTGTTTACTCCGGGCCTGTTGCTGCCATGACCGCAAGGAATAACCACTTCGACGATGCTTTAGTAGGGAGACATTACTTCAGGCTCAAGTGAATGTCGACGTACGGTCAGTGAAGCCCATGCGGATATAGCCTTGTTGCATGGCCAACAGATCCTCCAAGAAGTCATGTTGCGAGGGCCAAACATAGTCGGCCAGAGTGTGAGGTACCACTGACGCGGCGAACACGGCGAGGCTGACGGCTTTCATCGCGCGATAGCGGTGTTGAAGGGTGAGTGCGATGTCTCAACACTTCTTGCACTTCCTTCTTAAAAATCAATGCGATATGCATGGGCTTTCGCCTCTCTGCAGGCACCGTGTTGCGCATGGTCACGGCGTGCGACTCCATGCGCCTTCTAAAAAGGGGCAGGTGTTGTTCCCAACTGATGAAACGCTGGCTAAGAATTGTTCAGGAGCTGACCTTGAAGAGTCCCCAAATAGAAGCAGATACGAGCCTAGTCGATGGCGCGTTTCCGGGTGTGGAAAATAAGTAGTATTTTATGACCTGAGGTCGGACGGGCCAGCAGCCGAATACGATGAAGACGGCAAGGGCGGGCGAGTAGAGCTTCTTCCAGTCGGTTTCTGGCCCTGCTCTCCGGTAAGGCCGCAAGCAAACGAGTTTTTCACCGGGCTCTCTGTGCATGCTCAATGCGGCAGTGCGGCAGGCTCCTTCGAAGTGGCAATTCAAGCGCCGCTTGGAATTCGCAGCAAACTCGCTTGGGTGCAGAGCGCATTGATGGCTGTCCGCCGTGCTCGCCTTCAGGGCACGTGCCGACGTCAGTGCGGCGACGCTTTTCTCCGTCTTCTTGCTGCCCGCGCACACCAATCACTCTACGTCGCTGTCCTGCATCACACTCTGAGCCCTCCCACCTCGAGATCGGCCGAAGCCCGTCGACAGGCCAATGACCCCGGGCCGGCCGACCTCTGTACTCGACTAATCTCAGCACTCACCAGTCGCAAAAGCTTCACTACGCAGCCGAATCCACAGTCCATATATCCTTGAGTCGATCACTGCTTCAAATAGTAACTTCTCTCCAGCTCTTAGCTGGTGAGTGCAGCAACCAGGACACTGAAACACCATTGTACTTCGTCCAATCGAAGCAGTTTGTCACTGGCACAACGAATCTCCCGTTAACCTGATGACACCATGTGGACCATGCGAGTCCTGGAAATTCCTGGCTTGAGCCTACCCCTTCGGCATATGTCACGAGACGTGTATGCCATCAGTCAGCGCCTTCGATTTCCTAACGCCATTTCCGACTTCCACGCACACCGTTGACCACTTGGGAACTTTCGAAGTTGTCTCTTATGAAAGAATTGACCCATAAGTCCTCTTAAGGACAACAAAATATTCGACCAGAGCTTGATCGAGCAATGGCGGGCACGTATTTCTTCGAAGTCCATTGGAACTATACGGCATTGATCTCCCAGATAACACTTGCGGCTATGTAAGCAAATTTCCTTCTGCTCTAGAACTGCTTGGCTATTCCGCCCCGTTATTGTATTCAGGAACTCCCTGAGAAGGCCGCAAGACGCGATAGCTCTAAAGCAATTGCTGTCTTGGACACGTCGGACGCTATGGTGCAGAAATCAGACAAAACCACTACATTCGAGCTTGGGGATGACTTCTGTAAGGTATTTGCAGATTTCGCAAGATACTCGGTTCTACATGAGAAATTTCATTGGGAAGAAAAACTGACACACTACTGCCTCATTCATCCTAACCTGAGCGCTCCGCAGTATGAGCATTCCAGAATTTTCTTTTTTTTTTCTCGCAGCTGAGACGTGAAACGCCATTGAATGCAGCGGCGTAGGTCTCCCCTGGCACGACCTTTCTACTCGTGCCAGGTAAATGATTGCGTACAAATATGATTATTTGCATGACAACTTCTTGCAAAGTCCATGTCACAACTTCTGGTCCGGAGAGTACCATTGGATTCCCATCCATCTCGCCTGGAATTCAGCTGGCAGCGCGCGTGTCGAGGGTTACGTCGGCAACCCCCTCCCAAGTCATCATCACCTCTATTCCCTGATCGAGCAACTGGAGCTCTTCAACCGTGTCATCTACTTCGTGAAACACGGGAAGGGTCCGCAATGACCGCTTTCGTCTGAAGAAGAAGCTATCAAGATCAAGCCCAAGCCCGTGGTGGCGCGCATCCGTTTCCGAGAATACCGTTGGTCACATTGGGTAACTCAAACTCCCACTTGGTGTTTTCTCTGAGTTCCACGGGTAATCCCACAGCCGGCGAGGCCTTCATCAGCTCAACTCTGTTATCTTGCTGAATGGCCACGCGGATCATGAGTATGTTGTCACGCAGTAATCGAGGGGTTCATTACGCGGGAATGATTGCCAGACATAATCATAACTAAAGCATCTTGCGATGCATCATCTTATATCGTTCTCGTACCCGCGTGTTAGTGTAGCCGTTTAGTTCTGCTGCACAAAACGAGTCGACCTCCGAATCTGCTCGTACAAAAGCATTCAAAAATCATCCAATGATGGGCTATTGAAGGACTGAGCGACGCAAGATCCAAGAACTCGGTTAGACTGAAAGCACCTCCATCCAAATCACTACTTGAACTACTTGTCTTGTGAGTATTATCTGTATTGAGTGATGGCGTATGGTCGTGCGAGCCTCAAAATGGGAAACAGTTCGCGAAACTGACGATAGAAAATCTGGTTGTTCTCCTCGCTAATGAGTGGCGTTGGCTATAGATATCTGACACTATAACTGAGGCAAACAAAAAGCTTAAACAGATCAGGCAATAAGGCGTTGATCAGCCAACGATTGGGCTCATGTTCCATCATTGAGTCATTGCAGCCCCTCCGTTTCGATAGATGGAACGCCCTTTGAACAGTCGCATTATCAATGACAGTATAGCTGACTGCTTCCAAGCATTTGTCCACTTGGTTGCAACCCCTTGCAAATGATTACGGATTTGGATGTAGCCTTCCTTTGACACCGCACGTTTATAAATGGAGATTCCTAAGTGCCACGCCTTATCTCGCTGCTTCAACAAAGGTCTTCAGCTTCCCCAAAATCGATATTATATCGAACTTCGATGGTCAAGTTGAGATGCCAGCGGAATGAATGAGCCGGTTCCACAGTACCGCTGCGAGCAGCGGACCTCACCTATCCGCCTTCAGGACTCAAACCCGCTCATGCACTTGTACCAAGAATCCGCGAAACATCTGAGACTTGAGTAAAAGGACGCCAATTGCCGGGGGAGATAAGGCGGGCTCGGAGCGGTTATATCCTCGTAAAAACCACCACTGCCGGACCCTTTTTCATCCGTGCGCATACTTTGGACACGCTTCTGTGCTTCCGGATGCATCCGAGGTGTATAGAGCTGTTTCCTTGCCGAAAAGAGTAACCAACCACGCACTCGTCCGGCCGGAGGAGCCAACTCACCGAATGGTTTCGGTTAAGATCCGCGGAAGCACAGCTGCAAGCTTTTCATTATGCTCTGAAACGGTAGAAGAGCTCGGCATCACAAAAAGCTGCTCGAAGACGGGATTTCGGCCTGCAAATCAAGCTCTGCGGCTGCATCGCCTGCCGAAGAAAAACGTTGCCTGTCGACTATGGTCGAAAAATACTTGGGTTGAACCGAGGTTCGCTTCAATAACTGCAGCCTTTACCCCCGTGCCAGGAGCAACCTATGCAAAAGCGTTCCCTTGAGGAGCCTGACGTAAGAGCGTGCCTCGTCGGCATTTAGAGTTTCGGCACCGGACCAACCAGCCTTTTCCGTGGCAGCCTACAGTGTTTGCTCGAAGCAAAATTTTGTCTTGGCCAATCGCGTCTAAAGCACATGAAATCGTACGAGTTTAGCCGGCCTGAGCCGACAACCGACGCCCGTGATTTGCGCTACTTACCGCTACGGCGGAGGCAGAGCTTCCAGATAAAGTCTTATTTCGACGGCTAAGTCACACGCCGCGCCGGCGGGCCCGACAAGTAGGATGGTTGGAGTAAGACTCGGTCCCTACTTAAGAACACTTCAGATTGCTTTTGCAAGGCAATCTCCATAATCCGCTCAGCTTGGCTTGGGGAGTGGTCTACTTACCTCGCAATGTTTCTCGTCATTATCCTTATCCTGATAGCCTATGGCCTGTACCGAGTCCGAAGTATCGGGTCCAGGCCCCCGAACCTACCACCGGGCCCTCCAACAGAACCCTTGTTCGGGAATGTTCGACAGGTACAGCGAAGCTTCATTCGACGCAAACGATCAAAGATGATTAAGGCTCACCGATGCAGCTGCCGGTTTTCTTCCGCGAGAACAAGTACATGGAATGGGCGCAGAAATATGGCCCCATCTTTTCCTTCATGCACCGGTCGACGCCTTACATCGTCGTCAACGAGCAGAGCGCCGCCCGCGAGCTGTTCGTCAAACTCGGCCAAAGCACTTCGTCGCGGCCATACATGCCCGTCAGCTGGATTTCGCGGGGCGATTTCGCGCCCGCGAGCATGAACGGGCCAGTGTGGCGGGTGGCGCGACGCGAGTGGCACGGTATGCTAAACGTGTCGGCTTCGAAGAAGTACCTCCCGTACCAAGTGCTCGAGGCGGCGAAACTGCTCTACGACGTGCTCGAGTCGCCCGGGGGGTTTGCCAAGCACATCGAGAGGTACAGCAACTCCGTTTCCATGAGCATGACGACGGGTTACCGTGTCCCGCACTCGGACGATCCGATCATATCGACGATGCTCGAGATGTTCCGGAAAATTGTGCGGTTCAACATGGAATACAACTATGTGAACTCTTTCCCCGTCCTGCTGAAGCTGCCCTCGTTGCTCCCGGGTCCGGCGCGGAAGGGTAAGCAGGTCTTCGCCGAATACCAGAAGGTGCTCGGGGAGTTCCAGAGGGTGGCGAATCTTTCGATTCCGTCCTTCTTGCAGGCGATTAAGGCGAGCCAGGCACAGATTGGCCTCGACGACACCCAGGCAGCCGCCCTGGCGGAAACGCTGGCTAGCGTGAGCTCCCATCGACACTTCTTTGGTTGATAAGACGACCCGCAGCTGACTTGGCTGTCGAAAGGCTGGCACCGAGACGACGGCTAATAGCATGCACGCCTGGGTTGCGGCCATGGCTCTGTTCCCACAGGTCCAACAGAAAGCTCAAGAAGGTACGCGGCAGCCCGCCACTGCTTGTACAAGCGGTGCTGCATTTGCGCTGACTAGCAGCAGAGATTGACCGAGTCGTTGGGCCGGACCGCATTCCGCGCGATGAGGACGCTGCGGAGCTGGTCTATGTGCGTCAGGTGGTGCAGGAGTAAGCAACAGCCAGGGCTCTCGCGCGTCCCAGTCACCGTGGTTGGCACTGAATGCGCTGACAATGATTATCGCAGGCTCCATCGCTGGTTCACTGTCGGCCCCGTCGGACTGATGCATGCGGCGTCGAGGGACATCGAGTGGCGGGGCTGGAAGATCCCCGAGGGCGCCGGCCTCATCTACAACAGCATGGCCATCCACCACGACCCGGCAGTGTACCCAGAACCGTACCAGTTCATTCCGGAGAGGTGGGAGGGGAGGCTCGAGATGGCAAAGGAAGACTCGCTGGGCGCTAGCACGGAGCTGTTCACGTTCGGGGCGGGGCGGCGCATTTGCCCGGGCCAGCATCTTGCCGAGCGCAGTCTCTTCCTCGGCATCTCGCACTGGCTGTGGGCGTTCGATATCCGGAAGGCGAGGGACCAGGCTGGGAACGAGATTGACATCGATACCAGCGCCATCAAGCCGGGGCTGACGCGGATGCTCATGCCGTACCAGGTCGAGATCAGGCCGCGGACGGAGGCGAAGGCGGAACTGATACGGAGCACTTGGAAAGCGATGAAGGGGGACTTGCTCACGTCGGAAGAGCAGTGGAAGAGTGTTCCGGAGGAGGTTAAGGGTGTGTTTGAGCGGCTGAAGGCGCAAAAGGCGCGGTCTCTGTAGGCGGCTGGCGCTGCTGATTTCTGCGCGCCTTCCCCATGGGCCCATTCATTCATTTTGCCTTTGCCCACGCCCACACCATCATTTGTATCAAGGCGTCTACATACTACTCTGCTCACATTGGACCAAAACATGGTCCGTTTCCGAGAGGCGTCTGCTGAAGGCACCCCCGGCGAAACTGACGGGTGTGATGCTCCCTTTGCGTCGCTTAGTAATGACGTCCAGAGCTTGCATCATTTGGTGCACAAACGTCCAGATCTCTTCCATCAGCAAACGGCCAATGTCTGGAGGGGGCAACCAGGAAGGGATCCCTGTCTCCATCACGTGTTCCGATAACGAGGGGCATGAAGAGCGCCGTCTCGTCGACGATCGCAACCGCGCGGCGGCTCACCTCCGGCACAACCCCAAAAACACCAACGACCCCCACGACGCCCTCATCCCGCCTCGCCATGACCTCTCGCACAGAGCGAGGTCTTGCCGGGCTGTCGGAAGAGCTGGTGGAGCGGCTTTTCAGCTTCCTCGAGCCGCGGGATCTCATGGCGACGGCGCTCGTCAGCCGGGCGTTCAGCCGCATCGCGGGACCATTGCTGTACCGCACCATGGTGATTGGCGGCACGGACGGGCGCGGCCAGAAGAGCATCCGCGCACTCCTCGACCACCCCCAGCACGCCAGTAGCTCGGTGCGCGAGGCCGTCGTCTACACCTCGGCGGCCCAGCTGGGCGCGCTGCCGCTGGCCTCGACCTTCACCGCGCGCCAGCAGCAGACGCTCGGCGAATGGACCCCCCTCCACCGCGAGCACCTGAGCCGCTACGTCGACGTCGTCGGCCGCGTCGTTCAGCAGATGGCGTCGCTGCAGACGCTCGAGGTCCGCTTCCTGCGCAACAGCGACCTGCAGGAGCTGCTGCGCTGCGTCTTCCGCGACTACGGCAGAGTCAGCGACCCGGCCAAGATGTTCCCCAAGCTGGCCACTGTGCGCTTCCGGCCCGTGGACATTGATGAGGAGGACTTCGTGCGCCTGCGCCTCTCGATGCTCGCGCCCATCTTCCGCCTGCCGCGCCTCGAACACCTCGAGATGCAGAACGTCGAGATCGTGAGCGACTCGTTGGACGACGCGGAGCTTTCTCCGACCCCGACGGTGAAGACGCTCATCCTCCGCGAGTGCCCGCTGCGGCCGCACCACATCGTCGCCCTGCTCCAGGCCTGCCCCGCCCTCGAGAGCTTCGACTGCGAGATCATGTACGACGCCGAGTATGCCGCCAGCACCGGCCCGTACGACTTTAGCGACATCAGTGACGCCATTGGCACGCTCAGTGAGACCCTGCAGTACCTGCGCCTCATCATCATCCTCTTCACCTCCACCGCCATCGACATCGGCAACCCCGGCCCCTGGGGTATCCACTCCTCCATCGGCCACTCGCTGAAGGCCTTCAAGCAGCTGAAGAGGCTCGAGGCGTCGCTGCCCGTGCTGCTGGGGTGGCACGCCCGCGGCACCGCGAGCTTGGCCGACGTCTTGCCAGACTGCTTGGAGGAGCTGTTCGTCACCCAGGAGCCCGCGTACTGGGACGGGTATGAGTGGAACGACCTGGATTTCTCCGAGGAGCCTGGCTACGTGGCCGTGTGCACCAAGATTAGAGACTACATCCAGGACAAGCCGGAGAGGCTGCGGAAGATCACCATTGCCGTCGAGGATATGGAGGACCAGGAGGCAATGGTGTTCACGCAGGACATTGCCGACTTGGCGGCCAAGATCGGAATAGAGGTCGAGATCCTTCCGGAACGCTATGCTTGATCTTGTGTTTTCGCCTCACGGCGTCCGGTGGAGCGATGGGCTCGGGCTGCGGGCGCGGCTTGAGAGGCGTTGCGGCACGGTTCCGGGTTAGGTAGGCGCGAATGACATGAGACGATCGGCACTTCTGACGGGCATCCTTCTCCGTAGGTGTGCCATAACTCCCCCCTTTGACACCAGCTATACCAGCACCTCCTAGTTTACACCCGGGCATACTGCTCTATGAAATAGACAATCTTCTTTCCGTCGCCCGGCGTCCGCAGTTGTCCAGTGTTGGCTCTTCACTTATACCAGTGACCTGCGTCACGCACGCAATCTCCACGGCACTGGAAGGTTCGATTCCCCTGTTGGCAAAAACAATGGTTGAGGGCTGTCTTGCTTACCGGCTTGGGCAATCTGTTGCTGCGGCGCAAAACCGTTGACCCGCCAGGATTCGACGGGTGGCGATAAAGAACGCTCGAACCGAGGAAGACAAATTAATCCTTGCACCTTCCAGGAGAGACAGAGCAACAATACTCTCTTCTACCGGAAGCCAGGAATTTACGCACTACAGAGCCACTGCGCAGACAGGGAGCTCGTTTCGGATATCAACAACTCTGGGCACGATATTTCACCAGTAAACCCTTCAAGAACGATGCTTACGTTGCACTTATTTTCAAAGAGAATATATACCCATTATATAGCCGCCTCCGCGGTCGCCACTGACGAAATTGTAGCCACTTCGCTCGAAGGCGTCGGCGTCGGCGCCAGCGTGCAGCCCTCATTCTGCGCGGGGCCGATCTTGTCCCGGAAGCCGCCCGGCCCGCCCGGCGAGTTTGCTTGCTGGCTCGCCAGGTGCCAGATGATGAGATTGGCGATGAGCGCGTGTCCGCCGGGCCGCGGGTGGAAGACACGCTTGATCCCGTCGGACACGAAGTCGCTGACGCTCAGCGACGCGCGGCCACGGTATGCGGGGTCCGCGCCGCTGTGGTCCGGCAGCGAGACCTCGAGCGTGCTGTTCTCGCTCTTCGCCTGCACGATCCAGTTCGCGATCTCATCCTCGAAGGAGGTGGCATTGCCGCCGCCGCCGCTGGTCTGGCGCGCTTCCAGGTCGGACGTCGTGGCGTCGAGGTCGCGCGCCTGGAAGACATTCTCGAGCTCCGACGCTTCAACTTCGACGGCTGACACGAGGTCGCGCTTCGTGGTCGGCAGGACAAGCGCGCCGTCTTCCGTATCCCACTCGTAGAAGAGCAGCCCGAAACGGTTGGCGGCTGGCTCCTTGACGCCGGGCTCGCAGAAGCGGCCACCCACCATCTCGTAGTACTGGTCATAGTCAACGAAGACGAAGCCGTCGCCGGCACGGTTGACAGCGTCGCGGATGGCATGGTTGACGGCTACGGTAAGCTCGTTCATGCGCGCGCGCCGCGCTTGGGTGAGGCGCTGCTTGCTCTTGCCGTTGTACCAGAAGGCCCACGACACGCCGTCGCAGTCGGCCGTCGTGTCGTCGAAGAAGCGCGCATAGCCTGTCCAGAGTACCTTGCGAAGCGTGTTGGTCTTGCCCTTGAGCCCGGCGGCCAGCGCGTCGAGATTGCCCGGAAGCGTGCTGTTGATCAGGTCCGCCGTCCTTGTCAGCTGGTCCTCGCAATCCTGATCACCGCCAGACCACCATTGGAACACGCAGTGATTTAGCACTTTAGAGAGCTCGACGTCATTGCCTCCAGAGCTGACGGTGATCAGGTCGTAGCCCGTGCCGAGCTTGGACACTTGCTCGTCCAGGATCTGCGGAGACGTGTAGCCCGAGCAGGAGAGGTACTCCATAGCGGGTGCAGGGTCCGGCATCATCTCGTACCGCTGGAGCATCATCGGGTAGGAGTTGTCGTAGCGCGAACATTTTCCGGAATCTCTTAAGTGGGCGCCGGCGCCGATACCAGCAGAGCTGCCTCTTCTGTCAGTATTCGCATCGTCTGTCACAATTGCCCTAACGAAAAACAGAAGTGGCCAAGCCGCAGCTCTGGGGCTCTGAGGGTCTTTAGAAGTAGTCACCCAGACGTGGACGTCCCATAATTTCAGTGACATCCGCGTCCGGGTGACTGTTCCAACTTCGTACGAGCCTGCTTATTTCAAGGATATGCTCTTCTCCAACCCGCTACGACCGGCAGGAAGTACTTACTATGAGTCTCCGATGGCTGCCCACTTTTGTAGCCATTCAAGATCCTTCACGTCCAAGCCGGTCAAGGGGCCTTGCCTGGTCTCCAGGCGATCGCCGACGTACATATGTCCGGGCAGGCCGTATACCATTGATAAGTGGCCGGCTGCCAGGGCAGCGGCAATTGTCGCTGATGTCCTCATCCTCAGGGAGTGCAACTAATAGCAGATTTTCCAATAGGCCCAATACCTGCATGTGTCAATGGTGTAAAGAGCTATTTTTTTGGGTTGGTATTCACCTTCACTGCGAAGGTTGTACTGCGAGGTAGACGTCACGCGGCGGACAACAGTGACCTTCGACAACGCGTAGCAAAAATACAGCTAATTCCGGTTAGTAAGTTCCCGTTGGTTACCCAATGATCGTCTGCAACAGTGGGAGAATAGTTAGCGAAGAAAACACAAAATCTAACTCACCAAAACACCCTAAAGAGCACTTACTGGTCGGGAAGACCAGGCGAATAACTAGAGGGTCAGGCAGAGATCTGCTTGAATGCCATCGCAGGAAGCCCATGGCAGAAGATTTTATACGACCGGCTCAGCGGCCCACCACTCATGGTCCACTTACTCGGCGGTCTCGCCCTTCATGGCTTGGCGAAAGCTATCCAGAGTGATTGTCAACGGCCACCCTTGGCGAACCTCAGCCTCGCAGGCAACCTAATTATTTTAAGGAACGAGTTTTGAGTTTAAGCATACGCCTTCAAGACTCGGCGACTCAGCCTTAGCCGCGATAGCCCAATCCTTCGAGCCAATGATCTCGGATGATGAGAGTGAAGCTAGCCCACCATTCGTTCGCCGACTTTTTAGCTTGTCTGGAACAAATTGGCTCGCGGCCGCGCCCACATTCGTGTTCGCTTGTGTAAAACAATCTAGAACAGAGCCAAGCTTCTACTTCGCTGCTTTCATGGCGCATGAAAGCAGGCATCATGGGAGATTTCATGCGAAATCCTCGACAGATGCTCTCTCCGCAGCTTCCGCCAAACGCCACCCACATAATATTTCG
Organism: Macrophomina pseudophaseolina; assembly: GCA_022204955.1. NCBI lineage: Eukaryota > Fungi > Ascomycota > Dothideomycetes > Botryosphaeriales > Botryosphaeriaceae > Macrophomina > Macrophomina pseudophaseolina. The sequence goes on along the minus strand of JAJJID010000392.1, from coordinate 12,676 downwards.
TGTTATAGCTATACCGATCCTTCCGGCAGCCCAGGATCAGCCCTACGGCTAGGGTATTCCCCAAATTCGACAACTTTCAATTCGGATGATCGGCTCACAAAGCAGCACCGCCAAGCGCTTCCAAACAATCTGCCGATGCGGCGGGCAGCCAGGAACCGAGTCAAAAATCTGCCTTGTCCTTTTCAGAAAACATCTCCCGCCATGCTAACGTTCGTATGCAATATATTTTACCTTCAGAAGCACTGCCACGGGTTTGATGGTTTAGCTTGGCTCTCCTCCAGGCTGGAAAATCCACAACGCAAGGCCGGTCTGACTGACGCGGCTCTCAAAGCCTCTTAATCCTCCAACCTCTCCCATCCTGCAGTTTTTTCGGAGTAGTCGTCCCTCTTTCCACCTCAAGTCTGCAACTCCCCCGTTGCGCAACATTCCACCACCATGTTGTTCATCAACAACCTCCCCGTCCTCCTCCTCCTCTCCCTCATCACCACCGTCCTCGCCCAGCTCCCCTCCCTCAACATCCGTCAAGACGAAGCCGCCAAATCCCAAGGCCACTACATCTGGACCAGCAAAGTTGTCGTACGTCCCTCCTACCCCACCCTCTTATCCCAACAGCCCAACCCATCCACTAACACACCAAACCCCCCTGCCTCAGTATGACGGCCCGACCTCCGAGCTCTTCACCGGCAACCAACTCTACGGCCTCGCACGGCAAGCGTGGAAGGAGATGGCCGAGCAATGGGAAAGCCCGGTACGCGTTGTCAGGGGCAACCGTCCAGGCATGATGGGCGCGCTCGCCGTCGGGAACAGCGTCTACTTCTCGAGCAGCGCCAGGGGTGACAACTTCTTCTACAAGTACGCGCAGCCCGATGCCCAGCCGCTCGAGGTGCAGAGGGCGCTTGACTTGTGCCAGGGCAGCCTGGCCCTCGAGCGGGATGAGCTGAACAGGCCGCATTTCACATCGGCGAGCTGCGCCGAGATCATGGCGCTGCATCAGTTCTTTCAGGATCCGGATGTACCGCGCGCGGATAAGACGACGCTGCCGCCGATGAGGGTTGTCGCTTATGGTGCGGGTAGGTCGAAGACCGCGAAGCGTAAGTGTTTCTCTATCTCTTTTTTTCCATATCTTCTTTTCCTCATTTTTGCTCCTTTGAATCTCCGAGAGGCGCTTTGCTGACAATTCTTTGGGAAATGCAGCATTCCCTCCCTGCGGAACGACCGGCAATCCTGATACGTGGGGATGCAAGCAGTTTACGGACTTCATGAAGATTGTGGTGCCGCCGGCACCGCTTGAAGAGGAAGTGGAAGACAAGAATCCACCGGCTGTCCCAGTCAGCACTACCCAAATCAGCGTCTGCGTTAATGGTTAGGCTTTTGAGCGAGGCTTGAGCGCTACCATATATTGGACATGTATATTTTTTCGTCCCATACTCTACCTTGATGGCGGAGAACCGAGCCCATATCGTAGTGCATGACGTGTCTTACAATATTTACGTGAGGCTGATTCGAATGACTTATTCTTTGACGGCATATGCCTGCAGCAACAAGAGAACATGCTTCAGAGCTATGTTACAAGGGAAGCAAATTCGCATAGTGAGGTGGGTTGCTTTACAGATGCAAATATCGTTGGCATTCTCAGCCTCTGCTTTCCTTTCGTTTGATACGTCTCGAGCTCTCCTTGATGATCTCTACTTGAGTCTACTCACCAGCCCAGATCCTCCAGATTCTCCTTCAAGCTCTCCTCCAAACTCTTCCAACCCCTTCCACTGATGTCTCTCAAGATCTGCTCAGCTTTCGGTGCCTCCACAATAGTACTCAAATCATGGCCCAAGCCTTCCCTGTCCTCGTAGAAGGTCCTATCTGGGTAGAGCTTCCGCAATGCTTGAAGCAGCGTATTCCAATTGAATTCACCAGCGAATGCGAAGATGCGCTGACGGTCTAGATCGGGACGGGTAAGCGCAGCAACGTGGATAAGGGCTGTGTCTTCCACGTTGACGTAATACTCTGCTACATGTCAGTATTTACTCAGATTGGAATCTCCGGGTATAACTGCTGTTACAAGGTTTACAGCGCGGATAACTTACGTGGTTGGACAGCATTCCACATGCGTTCGGCCAATTTCCCAGTCGCCAGATCGTAGGCCCACCCGGAGGTCGTTGGATGTCCTTGGTTCTTCGGATCCAGAACCCTCCCGAAGTTGACATTTGGCAGGACTGCGCAGCACGTTAGCGAATCTTCTCTCAGAGAAAAAAAAAGTGGCAAGAAGACAGAAAGAACATCCCATCTTCCGTCCCCACAGAAGGCCCCATCGCCACAGCTCCTCAATGAAAAGACCGGAGAAACCAAGACACCACGAAAGAAAGAAGAAGAAAAGAAATACACCAGAACCTACCGGCATTAACCCTAAACCCGACCCCGCCCTCCCTCGCCCTCTCCTCCGCCCACCGCCACACCGCCCTCTCCGCCTCACACTTACTCGCCGCATACACCTTGGCCGTCCGCCCCTCCTCCCACGGCTTCGGCGCCCACGCCTGCCTCACCACGCTCTCATTCCACGTCTCGCTCCCCACCACCCCACCCTCGCCCGCGATCGGCGAATACGCCGCCGTGCTGCTCGACGTGTACACGAACGCCTTGACGCTTGCCTCCTTGCGCGCCGCCTCGAGCGCATTCACCGCGCCGGCCACGACGACGGGAATGACCGCGCCCGCGTCGGGCGACAGGTCGCCCATGACGGAGGCGACGTGCGCGATGGCATCGACGCCGCCGTGCGCGGCGGCGTCGAAGGCGCCCGGGGCCGCCATGTCGGGCACGGCAACGAGCGAGAAGCGGCCCGGCCCGTGGGCGGCATCGAAGAGCGAGGCGAGCCAGGCGCACTTGGAGGGGTTGCGGACGCTGCCGCGCACGCGGTGGCCCGCGGCGAGGAGCGCGGCGCAGACGTGCGAGCCGAGGAAGCCGTTGGCGCCGGTCACGAGGATGAGGCTGTTTGGGGGCAGAGGCGAGGCAGAAGGAGGCATTGTGGTGGTGTGATGGTGGTGGTGGTGGCGGCGGTGGTGCTGATTGGGGACTGGGAGTGTGGATTGATGGGTGAAGTGGATAGGGAGGCGGATATGGACGCAAGGAGGCGTGGGCTGAAATTGGCTGTTGGAGGAATGGGGAAATGATGAGGTGGATAGTCGATATTTATATTCGACGAGTTTTGCGCACGTGTTGTGGGTGATGTGCTTGATATTACGCGGGAAGGATGGCTGCGGGGCACAGGCAAGGCCTCTTCTCATTGGGCAGAGATGGCTCCTTGAGTTTTAATCTTCGCTCCGCTTGCTGTGCCAATTTGGATCATGGTGCATAACTCAAATTGTGGGACTTCCTCACCCTGATCGGGTCCCCAAATGACGTGAATGGTTTGTTATTGCATGTACGAGTTCTGATTGTTCTCAGAGGCAGCGCCCGGCAGCCCATCAGCCCGGCGATGGTCTTGGAAGACCAGGAACAATTCTCAATGCACTAATGTTGCTGCCTAGAGATAGACCTCCTCAATCAGCCAACCTGATATTCACAAGCACGGACCCAGCACCCCTGCTCTCGGATTACCCACAACAGCCATCAACCTCAGCCAGCTCCACGACCCGGCCGGTCAAATCCAACACACATCACCCTCCCTCAAAAAGACAGGAACACACACAACACATCAGCCACCGCCAGGCGGTTCAGCCCATCACCTTCCGTCTCATTACGCGCTCCTCGGGCTATACTGCCTCGCGGCATAGTACCGATACCGGTCTGCACACGCCCGCCGCCATGTCTTGCCCCACACGACCATGACGGCCGCCGTGATGCTGAGCGTCAGGGTCAGGCAGCCCAGCAGCGTGAACATGTCGTAGGTGCCCATGTTCCGGAGCCAGGGCGGGACGGCGAAGACTAGGGCCATGGCAAGCAGATTGCGGACCATGGCGACGGCGACGAAAGCGTCGCCAACGATCTATGAACGATAGACAGCGTCAGCAATCGAATATGATGGGACATACAGAGATGTGTTGATGCAGCAAGGGGGAGATGGGGTAACTTACGTCCGTGTACGAGTCCTGCGCGTACGTGAGCGTGATGTCGCCGACGCCACCGAGGCCGAAGCCGACCAACGCGGCGCCCATGGCGTTGCTGATCCACGGCATGCCCTGCACATCACGGTCGTCAATCTCTCTTGTCAGGATTGGGGGAAGGGGGGTGCTCGCGTACCTTTGCGATGGTCAGGCCGTACAGCAGCAGACCGAATGACAGCATCAGGCCCGGCAAAAAGTACAACCACAGCCGCATCTCCGGATCGTACACGCCGCCCCTGCGCTTCGCCGCGCGCAGAATGAACTTGTCGACGATGAAGCCGCCGTAGAAGGCGCCGAAGATGGAGCCAACGGCAGGCGGGATGTTCATGTTGCCGATGCCGACCGAAGTGAAGAGGTATGGCGGCGCAGGGTACAGCATAGACTGAGTGGTAGCGGTGATGGACAGGCTGGCAATTGCTACGCCGTACTGGAATGCAGTGAAGGCGATGGCGGGGAAGCTGAAGAGGATGACGATGGGCTGCCAGTAGTGGCGAGTGATGTTGTGGCCGTGGTCGGCCTTTGTGCTGATGAGGCGGTGGCGCGTCCAGTATGAGTTCATCGGGATGCTGTGGTCGATGGGAACGAGGCGGCGGCGCTGTGTCTTGCCGGTCTCGGTCCGTTCGAGCTGGTTCTCGGTCGTGGGGTCCACCTTGGCGTCGAGTTTGAGGTCGTCGCCGAGAGTGGTGCCCTGCAGCTCGACGATGTTCTCGTTGCGAACCGAAACGCCTTCAATAAGCGGGATGTATCTAGTCTCTTCGAGGAAGAATGCCATCAGGAGCAAGATGACGCCGGTGAAGATGGCTGTCCACCAGTATACCCACCGCCATCCCTGCGACACTCCGACATATCCGGCAGCAACTGGAGCAAAGGAGTTCTGCATGACGTTGGTCAGCTTCCCGCTACTTCATGAGAGCGGGACAGTGTTTTTCATGATACGTACACCCAGAGTGACGCAGATGAGATATATGCCGTTCATTGTCCCGCGTTGGTGGATGAAGAAGAGGTCTGAAACCTGTGATCACGCTCAGACTCAGTACCAACCTAACCGAGTTCAGGGCCTAACATACCGTCACTTGGAAAAGAGTCTCGTTCACTGCCCCAGCAATGCCGGCCAGAACCTGACTTGCAAAGACCTCGCCTCTGCTCTTCATATTGGCCGACCAGACGGAGAACGCAAAGAGGATGAGTGCAGTGATGAGGTACACCGGCCGCCTACCATAGCGCAGAGCGATGGGCACAAACAGCCAGCAACCAAGGGACAACGCGCCCAGATTGGTAGCAAAGGAATTATTGAGGTCGCTCATGGAGATGCCGATATCCCGGCTGATGTAAATCCATACTGGTACGCCCACGGTCAACGTAGCAAAGACGAAGATGGTATAGAAGCTGAGCAGGGTCATCTGCACGGCCTTGCGGCCCTTGCTCCAATTCTGTTGTTCTAATTAGTGATGTCCGAGGGCCAAGAAGAGGAGCAGGAGCTACCAGTGGGTCGTTCGGGTCAGATGTGGGCGACGGCTTGAGGTACACTGCATCTCCCACACTGTCCTCTATCCGGGTCGTGCCGGGAGGAAACTGCTCGTTGTAGCTGGGCTGGACGTTTGCGTACTCGGGATCCATGATGGTCGTTGCAGTGTGAGCGCTATCTCATGCTGAAAAGGGGGTGCTTCGCTGGGTATGCCCGCGACTTAAATGCCGTCAAGTAGTCACTATCTCTGCATCTCCCCATATCCTTGAAAATGCGGGGGAAACGGTGGCCGTGCGCGCTGTTTCCGCTGTGACTATCGCGTACGCTCAGCCTCCTGTGTCACAGCTTCCTGAGGACGAGACGAAGGGGATGACTCGAGGGAAGGGCGCTGTTCCGAAATAGGGAGGCTAACGCGGTCTGGCCAATGATGCGCTTTTGCGCGCAGGTCTGCGATACACTTGCCACGCTATCGGCAAGCGGATGCGGAGATGCCGGGGAAGCTCTATCTCAACGCCTCCTATCCTCAAGACACGAGCGCAAATGCACCTGATTGGGTTGTTCATTAATCGCTATTGTCCTCGGTTCTAGCGGAATTGCACCGCATTTGCCGGGGAGACTTGCTCGGCCCCACGCATAAAGATGGGGAACAATATAAGAAGTCTGTGGCATCATTTCCGCTCAAAACATTTATTGCGTCGCCAGCAATCCAAGAGAAGCCTCCAAGATGACAAGAGCCGAAGATAATATCATCAAACAGCCATGGCAGTTACGCGTAGCGGCCAAACGCGAGCGATCCCAGGCCAGTATTCCAGCAGCCTGGCGCCTGTCAGAAGAATTCAAGACGTCCATTGGTGCAAGCGCGACATCCGCCACGAATCTCATTGAACTGGGCGCTATTGCCAAAAGTGGCATCCTCTCCAGCCGGGAACTGGATATTACCGAATCTCGTTCAGCCTCCGAGTTGTTGGAGAAACTTCACAGCGGAGCCGTTTCGGCTGAAGAGGCAACAGTGGCCTTTTCGAAGAGGGCGGCAGTTGCAGGGCAATTGGTAGGATTTCTCCACTTCCATTTTCCAGCCTTGAGCGACCATGTTAATCCCGCCTCAGACGTCCTGCTTGACCGAAACTTTTTTTGGCCAAGCACTTGAGCGGGCAAAGTACCTCGATGAGTACCTGAAGAGGGAAAAGAGGCCCATCGGCCCATTTCACGGTTTGCCAATTAGCATCAAGGACAGCTTTCGCGTCAAAGGCGTGGACACCACTATTGGCTTCGTCTCCTTCTTAGATCACGGGCCGGCGACGAAGAATTCTGCTCTTGTGGATATTCTTTTGGATCTTGGTGCTGTGCTTTATTGCAAGACAAACATTCCTCAGACAATGATGGTACGTTTATCCCACTCGTGAAGATGTGACGGAGAATCCGGGCTATGCAGGTCGGAGTTTTGAAAGCTGTCTCATTTCTTATGGAGAGACCGACATCTAGGAGACAGAAAGTCACTTCCTTGATGGCCGTGAATAGAAGCTGACGCTCAAATAGACGGCAGATTCGGAAAACAACATATTCGGAAGAACGCTCAACCCCCATAACACCAGCTTGACCGCAGGAGGATCCAGTGGAGGTGAAGGCGCGCTCGTAGCGTTGCGTGGATCGATAGTCGGCGTGGGCACCGACATCGCCGGGTCCATTCGCATTCCCTCGCTGTGTTGCGGCGTATATGGCTTCAAGCCAACGGCAGATCGGATTCCGTTCGGCGGCCAAGTGTCTCCAGCTCTCCACGGTACTCCAGGAATAGTGCCATGTGCCGGGCCCCTGGCAAACTCCTTCGCGGACTTGGAGCTTTTCTTCAAGTCTGTTCTTGATGCCGATCCGTCCAAGTACGATAGCACCGCCCTGGCAGTTCCGTGGATATCCGCGCTTGAAAGTACGGTTGAATATCTCCGCCAGCGCCCGTTGAGGATAGGTATCTTGCCGGAGGATCCGGCGTACCCGCTGCACCCTCCGGTGAAGCGCGCTTTGGCCGAAGCGAGTGCGGCCCTCGGAAAGGCTGGACACGACATTATCCAACTAGAATACAGCGATGCGACGAGTACAGCCAAGGCCAACGGCCTCGCATTCCAGATGTTCTCGATAGATCCGCTTGACACCTCCATGAAGCATATTGAGAAATCCGGGGAGCCGATTATCAATTCTGTCAAACTGGGCATGCCGCCTGGTGAAAAGCACATCTACACCATTGATGAGCTCGCTGGGATGAATGTCCAGAGAGAACAGTTTGCAGAGGCTTGGCGTCGGGTATGGGTGGACAAAACCTTAGACATTATCCTTGCCCCAGGAGCCCAGAACACAGCAGTGCCACACGACAAGTACAGCATGCCCCCATACACTTTGGTGTGGAACTACCTCGACGTAAGTGATCTTAATGCTTCTGAGCAGCACCGCTCTGACGATATTCCGCAGTACCCCGCATGCATCATTCCGTACGGCAAGGCGTCCAAAGAGCTCGATGCAGAATCGATGGTGCTTGATCCTCGACAAGGTCCAAGTTGTAAGTTATCAGCCAGTGAACGTCACCGGAACCCATACTGACAATCATAGATATTCCGGATGCTGTTCATGGTGCTCCCCGCGCGGTTCAGGTGATTGCACCGAGGTTCAAGGATGAAAAGTGTCTTGCGGCGGCGCGGATTGTCGATGAAGTTCTCCATGGGGTAAATGGCGCAGAATCGACGACATCGCGGTTGTAAGCTATTGGTGGCTCTCACTGTGAAATATAGGATAGATGCCTGTCAGAGACGGTCAAAGGTGTGCGTGCGGGCTCAGGAATCAACTGTGCCGAAGAAATTCAACTCCCTTTCTTGAGCTCTTGCCGCCAAATATCCATCACTTTCAGGGCATCTGTAGAAGATGGCTCAAAGCCTCGCTGTAATTGTCAACTGAAATTAGCCCAGTTAAGCGGCCTCTTCTGGATGAGCATATCCAAGCCATCCAGTCCAGTGCCTTCAGCCTCCAAGCGAGCGTCATTATATCGAGAAGGGACTTTTTTGCCCTTGAGATACTTTGCATTGGCATTGAAGCCAGCTTGAACGACTCGAATGACTTTTCTCACGTATCCACTGTATCGGACCCTCCAAAGATTCAGAAAGATACTTTTCAATGTAGCGATATGCTCTTCCCGAATAGAGGCACAACCAAAGATCATCAATGGCCAGCAATTACTTTCAGTGAAGGGGTATGCAGGGTTGGGACCTGGGCGCATGTGATCATGGACCTCCTGAAAAGGGGCAGTGAAGAAAAGCGTGTGGGCTTCTTCAACACGAGTCTGGACCTCTGGACTGTTAGAGCGGGTAGTAAGGGGACCCATTATTTTGAGCAGAAATATCTCGAGAGCCAAGATGTATAGGCGCGGGATGCAGTCGATCTCCAGCTCTAGTGTGGGTTCGTGATCACTCTGTTCAGCTAGCGCCTTTGCCTTCAGGTGTTCCAAACGGATCCTGGCCTTCTGGATCTCATCAAAGTAATTCTGTGCCTTCCTCATCAACGCTTCATTCAAAGGCACGGCTCGACTGAGCCGCGTCGTCTCCAGAATTAGGGTGAAGAGCCGCGGAATGGAGCCGAGCAGAGGTGACTCAGACCATTCGGCGGCGCCAGGTGCAGGGCGCATCTGGAGATAGAGCTGCAGCTGGGCCCATTCCCTTTCAGTCGGTAGCTGTTCGAGGAACATCGCTCTGGTCGACAGGTGGTACATGGCGGACTCGGCGTGCATTCTTAAGAATACTATCTGACTGCTCGTGGCGCATGACTTGACCAAATCAGACGTTCGGGTTCGCAGTATGCGAGAGGAGGTATTAAAGTGGACCATGGCATCACTGAATTCATCGGAGCGGAGTTCTTCGTACAGACCAAGGAATGTGATGGCCACCAACAGCGAATCGTCGTTTGCGGACATGGAGGTCATGTTCCTGCGTAGGTCTCTGACAGCCTTTGCGTAATAAGACACAGCGGGGTCGCCATTTCTGGTCCGTAGCCACGAAAGATGATGGGATGACAGTGACAGGAGGGCATTCATCACCCAGGGACAGGTGTAGGCAATGGAACACAAGGTTGTCTGATCCTGATAGACGGGGTCGACATGTTTGCGGGCCAACGAGGGGAGAACGTGGGAGTTGAAAAAGACAAACAAAGACTCGTCGTGAGCAGATGAGAAGGGAGACAGACCAGAAAGTAATTTGGGGGGCGTAGGCGAACGGACGGGGACGACAGCACAGGAATCCGATGGGAATGCGGCAGGAGGATGGCCGGCTGGGATCGAAGCCTGGACAATGCAGGGATCATCGAGGCACCGGGGGACGTCTCCCGAGGTGGTCGATGGGGTCGATGGGGCCGATGGTTGAGCAGGAGGCGTCGCCGGCGGACAGCTTAGTCTGCGATCACGGATGGGGAGGAGGGGATCCTCCCAGCAGCAGTCGAGGGCAAGGCGCTCGCAGGTATGGCAGCAAGGCTTGTGTTCATCGCACTTCTTGCGCCTCTTGCGACAGGTGAGGCAGCCAGTCTTGGTCCGCAGGCGTGGTGGTGGGCGGCGGCGTGGCGGCGGTTGGCGAGGGTCGCGCGCCGCAGCAGAGCTCTGGGGGCCACTCATCGGGTCGTGAGTAAGAGGCTCGGGTTGGTGTAGTAATGCATGGAGATTTACGCGAACGCGAGGTCGCGTGCCGGGTTATGTCAAGACTTTCAAGGAGACAAGAGTTGTGTGGAAGAGGGTCCGAGGTCCTTCCGTTTTCCGCTTTCAAAGGCGGAAAGCGAGCGCGCGCCGGCCGAAGCCTCTAGTTTGTCGGTTCGTTGGCCTCATCACTATCCCATCACAGGTAGGCGCCAATTCCTTTTCGTCTGCGACTGCTTCCGTCCCGGCTCTATGCTTCTGCCTTCGCCTCCTCGATGCAGCGGTTGTCGGCCGGTGGCTACGATCTTTTGGCAGCGTGAAGCGCTACACAGTATACGCAACTGGAGGTGAGGTTGCCGGATGAGCAAGCATCGCCAGCCCTTCGGCTGAAAGACCCACTTTCCTACAGTCTCTATTTCAGCTTGCTGATTGGCGAGTCTTATACATTTCCGTGTCACATATCGATGACGAGGGCGATTCCGAAGCATACCGGCCCAGCTCCCTCGGCTCTAACCTTAAAGCTTTACGGATTTTCGAGCCATTCAGGGAACCACGCTCATGCACGGAGCCAAAATTTTCTCTTCGAGGAAACTGGCTTTATCTCCCACGCTCATGGTGCTCTGCGGTCAATCCTGCCGGGGCAAGCTGAGGCGAGACCTCACAGAGCCAGACGATGGCGGAGAGACGACTGACTCGAAGAGCAAGACAGTGCGCCGGTCACCCAACGTCGATGAGGCCGCAAAATGCACGATGCAGAGGCCGAGCAGCACACGTGGCGCATGTGCGCTGCCGTCGGGCCAAAATTGCCGGAAACTACCAGCCATTAGTCGTGGCCGCTCCTCTTCCAAACCAATCCAACCTCTCCCAGGCAGACGTTCCCTATGTTCCTTGCGTGCAACCGCAATGTCCCATTGCCGCCGGCCACAACTTATCTCTCAAGTGCCCTCGTCGGCCCGCATGCGCCCTGGCCGTCTTCCCTCAGCCGCCAACCCCTACCATGTACATGGCCCAAGGGCCGTGTACTCGCCGGAGTGGAACGTCAAAGATCCGCATCGAAGTCGTTCTGTCTCCCCTCAACCGCCTCCTACCCTGCCTATATCAATTGCTGTCTCCTCCTCTGACAACTTCGTCCCATCCTCCAGCCCTCAAGACTTTCCCCATCACCTTGCACGGCCCGACGGCAGCCTGCACTCTTCACTCGGCCCAACTCGCCTGTTGATCTCCGCACAGTCCTATCCGAGGAAGCACCTGGTTTACTTGCCGCATTCGGACAACACTCCTTCAACCCTCCCACCATGACCGTGACCACCAAGCGAGTCGAGCCTCGCAGGCTTGCCATTGGCGTCGTTGGCATTGGCCGCATAGGCCGCCAGCATGCTCTGAACGCCCTGCACAACGTCCACCGCACCAAGCTACTATGTGCCTGCTCTCCCGCCCCGCAAGACCTCGAGTGGGCCGAGGAGCACTTGATCCCCTACGGCGTCAATATCTACCGGACTTTCGAGGAGATGATCTCGGAGCCCGGCCTCGAAGCCGTCATCATCGCCTCAACCACCAAATTCCACCACGACCAGGTCAAGGAGTGCATCAGGCGCGGCCTGCACGTGCTGTGCGAGAAGCCGCTTTCCATGAGCGTCGCCGAATCCCAAGACATCGTCGAGTTCGCCTCTCAGCCTGAGCACGCCCACCTCAAGGTCATGACAGCTTTCTCGCGGCGCTTCGACGACTCGTACATGAACGCCGTGCGCGCGATCCAGGCGGGCAAAATCGGCACGCCGGTCGTGGTGCGCAGCGAGACGCGCGATAAATACGACGACAGCGAATTTTACGACCGCTACATTATGGCAAATCCCGGAATCTTTATCGATACGGCTGTGCATGATATCGATCTGACCTTCGCCTTCTTGGGCAACGGCCTGCGGCCCAAGTCATGCCACGCCATCGGCACCATCGCCCGCCACCACAAGCTCGCCCGCATCGCCGACGTGGATAACGCCACCGGCTGCGTCGAGTGGTACCCGCCCGCCCCTGGCGCCGTGCCGCCCATCTCCTACTACTTCTTCAGCCGCATCATGCACCATGGGTTCGACAACCCCACCGAGATCATCGGCACCGAGGGCGCCCTCAAAATCAATCTGCACCCTCACCGTGACCTGATCGTGACGGGCGACAAGAATGGCATTAGCAATGATGTCATGCCCGACTTTTACGAACGATACGAGAAGGCCTTTGTCACCGAGCTTCGTGTCTTTGCCGACGCCGTGCTTGATGGTAAGGAGCTGCCGTATCCGTTGGACGTGGCCGTCAAGGGCATGGACATAGCAACAGCGTTGCAAGAAAGCCTGCGGACGGGGAAGAAGATTGAGTGGGACGAGCAGGGCAACAGAATATCTGCATCCAAGTAAGTTAGAAGGTCGCCTTTCTCACGCTTACTTTCCTCAGCCCTCGCAGAGTCCGTGATTG